>RJWM01040437.1:0-15491 GCA_004363535.1 Dasyprocta punctata
CTGGGGCAGGCGCTTAAGGCACTGAGCCAAACTCCCAGCCCTGGTTTTTTTGAGGCAGGGTCACACTATGTAGCTCAGGCCGGCCTTACGCTCGCGTTGTAGCCCAAGCTGGCCTCGAACTCACAACGCTCCGCCTACCTCAGCCTCCCGAGTGCTGGAATTAAAGGCGTGTGCCACCACGCCCGGCCCCTCTCCCATTTTATTTATTTATTTATTTTTATTTTTTGAGACAGAGTCTCACTATGTAGCCTAGGTTGGCCTTGAACACACAGTGATCCCCCTGTCTCCACCTCCCAAGTGCTGGGATTACAGACATAAACCACCACCATGCCCAGTTGATGTCCCATTTTACAGAACAGGATACTCAAGGGAAGAAATGTGTCAGGAGGGAAGAGAAATGCAGACTAGAAATAAAACGTGACGTGCAATACTCAATATAAAATTAGGAACTGATTATGTTGGAAAAGGAGATAGATTTTCCAGAGCAAGTGATATTGGCAAAGGTGCCATGATAAAGAGACCATTATTTCACATTAAATGTCTGAAGGATGAAATGTTGGAGTCTGCTGCAGACTTACAGAGGAGGCAGACAGTTCACTCAAGTGTTGCTAAGATGTTCACTCTATGCTGTATTTTACATGAAGCCAAACTTGTTCAAACTTCTCTCAGCTTGTTTTAAACAAAGAATTAAAACATCTCCACATCTTTTAATATTTAAATTTCATTGTACCTACCAACTATTCATTTATTTTTCCCCCATATAACAAAGAATATTTGAATTTTTAGTTTTTTGACAATTATAAGATAACTATTCTAACTTCTTTAACAGGTTATTATTATTTTCCCAGTTTTAGCTTAAACAGACATTTTCATGGTCTTGCGCTACTATGAAAACAAGAATGTGTTCATATGCGGGATATTATGTAACATACTTTAATGCAACATATTGTATATAGTATGGGTTAATGTGATCTCAGAGCTTGGAAAATTTTTGTTTATACAAATAAAAAATCACAAAGCAAGTAATGATTATCAATAACTAGTAAGAATTATTTTTAAAAGATTTACTCTAATACATTACAACGCAAGCAACAAAATGGGAGAAATTTTCAAATCATATACTATGTATTATTGTGCTTCATATAAAATGCTTAGTTGGAAATCTATGAGAATAGCAAATAAACACTAGAAAGATGAGCAAAGGCATATGAACTGATATCACAACAAAGATGAAAAATTAGTGATTGATGAACTTTTACAAGTCTGTTCAGTTTTTAAAGCTATGCATATTTTATTTTATTTTATTTTTTATAGAAATATGTTTTATTTTTATTTTTTATTTAAGAGAAAAAAGACACATATAAGAAAGACAAAAAACACAACAAACAAATGACAACATCAAATCCACAACAGTAACATTATATGTTTACAAAATAAGATGATAGGAACTTGACAATGGTTAAATATTGTGTATTGTTACCTTCAACATGGTTGTTTACATTAACAGATATAGATATGTAAAATTGATCTAATCATATGAGCATTAACCGTTCTTACTCAATAACTAATGCATTCAGCAGAATAGTCATTTTAGTTATCTTACATATACATATATACAGATTTATGGCTTTTTCCTTTTCCTTGAGACCATACTCATAAGCGAGATAAATCAAACCCACATGTGTAAATACCATATTGTTTCCCTAGTGTAAGAAACTGAAAAAGTATATATGATCCAAAATCTGCAATAAATACTGTGTAAGGGTAAAAAACTGCTCAAGGTGCAAAAGTAAGAAGGAAAAGATATACATATTTTAAAATGATGTAATATACTATGCAATAGTATTTATTTTATCTGGATACGCATCAAAGCCACCTATGGAGATCACTATAGGTAAATTTAGGCCTCACCATCAGAGATTCTGGTAAGATGAGAAATGGTAATATTCTGTCTGAAAAGTCAGAAATTTTAATTTGAGGAAACACTCCTGGAGTGAAAGATGTGCCAAACTTATGAGATTAATAAAATGATAAACTCGAAACTTAAATCAGAGGTTTGTGTCCTAAAAGACCATATTCACTCTACCTTACAAAGTAGGCTTCACATTTTCTGGATCAAAAGGGAGAGTATGTCCTGGAATATTGCACCCTTTATGATGGTTCTCTAAAATCAAAACTATAGATAGCTCTAAGGCTGAGAACCATTTGTTCTTTTCATGGAGCTAGGATAAAGTATTGAATATGAACTTTTCTTTTGCACAGTTAATCTTATTCACCTACTATAGAGCCCTGTGACACAAAAAAATGTAAAACTTTCCTTAAAAGGAACAAAGCAGATTTAAGACTGAAGTCATCATATAAAGGATACAGATGGAACCTGATAGAGATTGGAAGAGTTTAACACATGAGTGTGGCTTCAGTGCAAAGCTGCTTAGAATGTATAATTACAATATACTCATGAGATAGCATTAATAGATGAATGGAAAAATAATCATACAACACCAATCAATTTATACCAGAAGAGTATGTTTTCCTGGATTGTTTTCATTCCACCTCCCTGATTTCTTGCCATTTATGTAAAACTATTAATTTTAGATGTAACAATATGCAGATAGTCCAAAAATAGGAGCTGCATATCTCTTAGGAATAAAGGTGGGAAAGCATAAAATTTATGGCTAATGGTTTTGCTTCTTGCAATTCATTCTAAACAACAGGATTTAGAATAAAGGGTGATAGGTTTCCCTGGTTCTATAGTTTTCTAAAAAAATCATTTTATAATACTATCAACAATGGTCTTTTCTCTAGTCTCTTCTTTTCTCAGGAAATCACGAAATTACTTCCTTTACCAATACCCTTTACAACTTTTCAAAGTAGATTTCATGCTTTCTTTTATAGAAATGAAGCAGTGTCACAGGAAAATATGTGACAAACGGTCCTGGACTTATTTCTAGTAGTAAATGTTTGAAAACAAACCACGAAGGTAAAGAATAGAGCCTACCTATTTGTAACTTGTAAGTCAGTCTGAAAGATTTCAAATTAAGGCTTGAAAATTACTTAACCCACGTTGATTGGTCCAGGAGCTCTGAGCTTCAGGAGATAATTTTACTCATTTTTTTCTTAAGTCTGGTCCTTGGCATTTTAGAATGTCTTAAAGGTTAAATTGTAGGCAAAATCTTCTCTCTTTGGTCTTTGTTTAATTTTAACTGAATTGACACAGACAGTAGATTTTCCTTTTTATGGCATTCTCAATTGTCATTTAAGGCTAATACTTTTTGTGTTAAAAATCTGTATTATCTATGAAGTATTCTTGCTTACACAAATAAATTGCCAAAAAAACCAGGAAAAAATTATTAAGAGTTATGTTAATCAATTGCAGTGTTTAGACCTTATTAATGCTCCATTTCAAGCAAACTGTCAGTGAAAAGGGAATTTTGAGGGAAATGCAGACATTAATTGTTTATTTTGTGATACTGATATGGTTTAGCTCTAAAATGACCTCTGAAAGTGGTATATGTGCAGAGTTGGGGCTTTTAGAAGGCAATTGGATCATGAGGGCACTAGCCTGAGTGGCGAATCAATCCACTGATGAGTTCAGAGCTGAATGGTCTATTTAGGACATGGGGACCCACTGGAGAAAGGCTTTCTAATATGTGTTCTGCTTCTCGTTGTGAGTTGGACTGTTTTTCTCTTTGTACCTTTTTGCCATAATGTTTCTGCCTACAAACCAGCACCATGGACTGAACTTTTGATACTGTGAGCCAAAATAAATGTCTTCCTCTTTCAAGTTGTATGTATCAGTTACTTTGAACCCATGATCAGAAGCTGGCTAATACAGGTAATAGTGAAGTATTCCTCATTTCAGGTATTATAAGAGTATTTGTTTGTGCTAAAAAGGACTGTGTGCTTGAGAGGCACAGAATGAATATTTATAGAAAAATATGGTATATCAATGAGTTTTGAAATCTGCATTAAAACACTCAAGATGGCACATTAAAAATGATATCAATGAGATGATGTACATAATGAGTTAGTGATTTTTGAAGCTGAATGATGAATGCATGAAGTTGATTAGATTTTTTTCTCTTTTGAGTATATTGGGAAAATTTATTCTACTTAGGAAAATCAGAAAAAAAATCAGCTATTTGACTTCTTTTTTCAAATACTCTGTTTTTAATTTTCTTTCTTCATCCACATATTTTTAAATGCTTCAAAATATTTTAAAATGTGCTTTATGTGATTTTCAGCAAAAGATAATTTTGTGTCAGTTTCATCAGTTTTAAATGAAGATAATAATAATAGAACAACCTCAAAGCATTGCTGTGAACTTTAAATATACAGAACATGTAAATTGCTCATAACATTAAGCATCAATTATTCTAGTTACCTGAAAAGAGTTGCATATCTTTAATACTATGGGTATTAGAATAGATTTATTTTTAACAATTTTTACTTGTTCTAGTTTATCTTTTTGAATACCAAGGAAAATGAAATAAGGGCTATTTGTCAGAGCTAACAAGAATCTTAGAGATGACCTTAAAAACACTCATATGAAAAAATAATGAAGTGGATAGCTGTTGTGATGGCTAATTTTATGAATCACGTTGACTGGACTAAGGGGTGATCCAATAGTGGGTAAAATATCATCACTGGGTATCTGTGAAGATGTTACTCATGGAGATGAGAATTTGAATGTGTGGACTGAGTAAATATAATTCCTCTTACTAATGCTTTGTGCATGATGTAATTTATGGAGGGTCCACATAGAAAAAGAAAGGGATGGTCTGTCTCTGAAGAACTCTAATCTCTGGAGTTCTCAATTGCTCTTGAAATTGGAGTGATAATTTCTCTCTTGGTATGCCATATATATTATCTCTACTTATCTGTACAAATAACAGAAAAAATTCTTGTATTTGGAAATGTGACAGATTATAAATAACCAAGACGAAAATAAGGAAGTGGTCAAAACAGCTTCTGGATTGACTTTCAAAAACTGTTATTTTAAGATGTTATATTCTTCATTATAATAGTTGTGAAGCTCATGTACAAGGTAATGTTCTAATTGTGACATTTGAATATGAAATTTCATATAAGTTTTTTTTTTTTTTTGTACTGGGGATCAAACTCACAACCTCACACTTGCCAGGCAGGTGCTTATGCCACTGAGCTAAATCCCTGGCTCTATATGAGATTTTAAGAGGAGAACAGTTTCACTCTTTAGAGTGGGGATTAAATTCTGATGGAAACCAAAGGCTGATGTAATAGCAAAAGACTGTACCTGCTGTATGATATTATTATTATTGGCATTAAAATAATAAATACATTAAAATATGCAAAAAGACTATGAATAAAAACACATACCTAATGCATTAAAAAGTATTTAAATTCAAATAAAATGTCCAGAAGGCCAAAACAAGATTATTCTGCATGATCATTAATAGGGATATGTCAAGTTGGCTTAAGAACTGCCTGGTCAATTAGTGAAGTTCTGAGTGTGTCTGTGGATGATTGACACCTAGATCAGCAAACTGAGTCATGGGACCCGGTAGGTGGCACCAACCAATGGGCTTGCTGCCTGCATGGAATAAAAAGGGAAAGAATAAAGCAGCATTTCCCTTTTTTTGGAACAGGTTCAGTCTTTGCCACTGACTTTTAGAAGTTGGTCTCTGGTTTCTTCAGCCTTCCAGTGAGGATTCTTCAGTCTTCCAAGTAAGGCTTAAGCCAGCAGAGTTATGGTCAGCTTCCAGGCCTTTGACTTTCAAATGTTTCCAGAGCCTCTGGTCTCCAGGTCACAAACAGACACTTTGGGTGCTTCCATTTTGGATTCTGTGAGCTTACCTGGTGAATTCCATTGGACATCCTAAGAAATACATATACTTTTATTGCTAACTTGAAAATATGACTATAAAATAATTAAAATAATCTTTGCATTACTAACTATAGTAGGGTCTTAGTGGGGTTTTTTTTTTCCTTACTCATTTAGAAACTATTTCCCAACAGAATTTCTATACCTATTTAGGAAAACTGGCAGTTTTTTTTTTCAGAAAAACTTTTTAAAACTTTTAATATTAGATCACAGTATTTCTCTACTTTCAAAATAGTCAATAGTTTCCTATATGTCAGCCTGCTCCTTTCTTCTCCTTTTGTGCAGGTACATTTTCTCCATCACTTCTTCTAAAACAGTTGTTAAAAATTCCTTTCTCACATTTTAAAAATGATTTTAATGGAGCATAATTTAGTTATACAACCCACTAGTTTATAATTTATAATTTAAAGGCTTTTATTATATTTACCAAGCTATCCACTCCATCATCATCATAATCTCATTTTAGTACCATTTTAATGGCATAAAAAATCTGATGAACTCAGCAAAATGGTCTCTATGTCACAATTGTCATACTTACCAGGCTTTACAAAGCTCTAATCTATTTTCTGTGTCAACAGACTTGTCTGTTTTGGCTATTTCCTATAAGTGGTAGAATAGAATAAGTAGTTTTGTATTTAGCTTCTTTTATTTAGCTTAATCATTTAAATTTTATGCATGCTACAGCATGCACCAGCATGTCATATTTATTGCTGTATAAAAATGCACTACAATGTATGGTCATGACACCATCTGTTTCTGTATTCATCACTGATGAGCATTAAATTGTTTCCATTTTTTTTTTGGAGGTTATGATCAACGGGGTAACAGAAAAACATGTACAAACATTTGTATAGATGCCACTCTTTTCTTATAGGCATATACTTGAGAATGGTATTTCTGGATCATACGGTGATTCTATCTTTCACCTTTTGAAGAGCTGCTGGATTATAAGACCTGCACCATTTTGTATTCCTGGCAACAGTATAAGAAATTCAAAGTTTTCCCTGATTCTTCCCATTTTTAGATTTTGGGAATTTAAACCAGGATCTTATACATGTTAGACATTTCACTGAGCTATATCCCCAAAACTTTATCAACACTTGTTTCAAATTTTGTTTAACATCATCCTAATGGTTATCAAGTGTTTTTAACTTGCCCTTTGCTTAACCATATTGAGCATTGTTTCATATACTTGTTGGTCATACCAATGTTTTCTTTGCAGAAAAAAGAATTGTCATGTAATTATTGAAATGGTAAGAATTATCATTATTAATTAATAATAGTATTTAGTAGTAGTATTATTGAATTAAATTACTTGTTTTTCCTTTAAAATTTGAAAATTTTTAACCTATTTTTCTAGTTCTGTGGTTAATGCAACCATGTTTATTGTTGTTGCATCTTTCTGATGTGTTGATATTATTATGAAATGTCTCCATCTATAATAACATCTTATATTTTAAAGTTTATTTTTTCTGATTTTAGCATATTCTTTAGCTACTTTTCTCATTACTGAAGCAACACTCATAAATTAATGGAGGAAAGATTTATTTTGTTCACGGTTTGTAGAGGTTTCAGTTCATCATCAGCTGGCGCCAAGGCAGGGTGGCATGGCAGAGGGGCAACACAGAGGACAAAGAGTTCATGGCAGGTGGATGGTAGTAAAGCAAGCAAGAGACCTTAGCAGCTTCTTTCTGCCCCTTTTATACTCCTTCTAGGTTACCGGGTTTAGGACAGTGTCAAACTAATCAGTGGACTGATTTAGTGATCACATGCCCTTAATCTCAGCACCACACACTCTAGATCCAGCCACCTTTGGAAAAATCTCACCTATGACCAAGTGAGACTTCGAGGGGACATCTAAACACAAGGCATAATGGCACAGATGCTGCGGCATATTTATGATGGGTGTTTGCATGTCACATATTTTTCTATTCTTTTCTTTCTATTTGTTCTTTAATTTCTAGGGTGTGCAGTAGACAGCATATGTTTGGATTCTGTCACTGTGTGTGTGTGTGTGTGTGTGTGCTGGGAATTGAGCTGAGGACCTCGTGATCACCAGGTAGGTATTGTACCACTGAACTATATCCCAGCCCTTAGATTCTGTTTAATTGTGTGGTTTGACTATGTCTACCTTTGGATTGGTTTACTTAATCCATTTATATTTTTTATTGATATAACTGGGCTTATATATACTAACTTGTCTTCTCTTTCATATCTTTGTTCTTTAGTTCCTCCTCTACTACCCTTATAAATTACTTGGATAATTTTCTAGTGTAAAGTTTTAACTTTAAAGTAATTTATTGATCATAATTTTGAGCTATTTTCTTAATGTTTCCACTATGGCTTATAACAGTAGTGGCAAACCTATGGCACACATGCCAAAGCAGTTACACAGGGCCCTCTCTGACAACATGCAAGGCAGGTCACTCCAGCCAAGGTTTGCAGATCATCAGCATGGGTACAATAGGAAAGCACATTCATTGTGCAAAAGCATGCCAAATGCAAACTTTTACTTTTCAGTAAAAAGCTGTATCATTGAAAGTTGTTATTGTTTTTTTCTTTTAAGACAGAAGACGTTACCATATGAATTGTTTTTCTAAACTAAAACCTCAATATTCAGTTTTAACTGGAGTGTTGGCAGTTTGTGAAAAATAAGTGAGTTTTGTGTTGCAGTTTGGGGACTGGGTCTCTAAAAGCTCCCCATCCATGGTTTATAATATATATGAACTTAATACGTTTGACTTCAGGTTTATGCTAACTTAACTCAAGTGACAAATAGAAATTTTATTCCTGTATAGCTACACTCTCCCTGATTTGTGCTATTTATATACAGATTACATCTAAATATGTTACAAGCTAAAATGAATGGTTATAATTTTTAGCTTATATAATTATATGTCTTTAATGAAACTGAGAAGAAAAGAGGACAAGTATATCCTTATAAATTCTATGGTAAGTTTTTTATTCATCATTTTTCATTCCCTTCATTTGTACTCAGGTTTCATTCAAATTACCATCATGTACCATTCTCTCTAATGATGTTTCACTCACATGTGGTTCCCTTGAGTTGTTACATAAAATATATCATACTTCCATACACTATGACATTGATCAGAAAATAGAGTGAATGTTTAAATTTCAAAAATTATTACTGTAAAAGATATATTGCTATGAGTACCTCTAAAGCACTTTTTAATTACATTTATGCTTTCAACACAAGCACAAATGATTGTGTATCCCAATGGTTATCTCACATATTCCTTGCCACTTTCAGAAGTAGGCTATAGCTTAAATTAGCAGGAAATTCTGTCAAAACTCTACAGTGTATCCTTATCCATCTTATTCACCAGATCTGCCACTGTCCAATTTCTGGCTGGTCCCTAAAGTCAAAATGACTATGAATAGTGAATTCAAATTACCACCAATAGAATCAATTCATGATGTAAAGGCAGTCATAATGGTACAACTAAAGATATTCACGGAAGAGCACTTCCACAACTGTTTCAGAAAGTGGCAAGAGTAATGGGATAAGTGTGTTTGAAGCAAGGGGGAGATTTTTTTGTTTGCTGGTTTGTTTTGTTTTGTTCTGGTACTGGAAATTGAACTCATAACCTTGTGCTTGCCAGGCAGGCACTTGTGCTGATGAGCTAACCCCCGACCCTAGTGGGAGTATTTTGAGGGAGATTAATGGCAGTATGTCTTTTATTGTAATATATATATATATATATATATATATATATAAAATTTAAATATTTGCTGTATTTTTCCATGAAATTTCATACAAACCCAATAATACAATAATACACATACTGTGTTATAGTGTTTTACTTTTTTAAACACTCAAGGTAAGAAATTAATGCTCATATACATTGTTTCTTTTTTCAAGAATCTTTTTCTGCTGCCTACCCTCACATTATTGGTCCCCGCAAAACATATGTTGGTGGATTTTGTAGAGTTACACAGTTATCTGAAACTCTGCTCATTTTTATCTTTTTAAAAAATCTCTTCTGCAGGATCTGTAATTGCTATCAATTTAGCTGTGTGTTTGTTGGTTCTTTTCTAACAGCTCAGATCTACTCTTAAACATTTCTGGTGAATTTTTCACTTTAAGAATTTTACTTATTAGCTCTAGAAATTTTATTGGTTCTATTATATAATTTATATGTCTTTATTGATATTCTCTCTGTGTTTAGATTTTGTCATCATAGGTTCCTTTACTTTACATGTAGTTTCTTTTAGTACTCCAAATATATTAGTATTAGTTTCTTTTTCTTTCTTTATATATTTTATTAATGCACATTTGCAGTGTACAGTGATTACATTCATTGTGAAGAGTGCACATAACACATTTAAATTCTTTCTTTACCACCAACCCGAATCTCCAGGACTCCTTCCCTTTTACAGTAATTTGTTTTAAAGCATTTTTCTGTTAAGTACTATATATGGTCACTGTCACAGAAAGATCTTTTTCTTTTTTTTTTATTTAAGAGAAAAAAGACATATAAGAAAGACAAAAGGCAAAAGAGACAAACGACTAGAGTAAATGCACAACAGTAACATTATAGGTTTACAAAAGAGGATGATAGAAACTTGACAATGGTCGCAATATTGCGTATCATTATCTTCAAAATGGTTGTTTACATTAACAGATATAGACATGTAAAATTGATCTAATCATATGAGCATTAACCGTTCTTTCTCAATAACTAAAGCAGTCAGCAGTATGTTCGTTTTAGTTATCTTACATATACATATATACAATTTATATCTTTTCCTTTTCCCTTCCCTCTTTCCCCCTTTTCCCTTCCCAATTACTTTGGTTTTCGAGCAGTTTTTACCCTTACATAGTCTTTATTGTAGATTTTGGATCATACATACATTTTCAGTTTTTTACACTAGGGAGACAATATGGTATTTACACATGTGGGTTTGATTTATCTCACTTATAAGTATGGTCTCAAGTCATGTCCATTTACTTATAAAAGTCTCAATGCAGTCTTTCTTAATAGCTGAGTTGTATAAAAATATCACATCCTTTTTATTCATTTTTTGATTGATGGGCACTTGGGTTGTTTCCAAGATCTAGCTATTACAAATTGGGTTGATATAAGCATGGGTGCACAAATATCACTGTGGTATGATGTTTTCAGTTTTTCTGGGAAAATTCCCAGAAGTGGGATAGCTGGGTTGAATGGGATCTCTAATCCTAGCTTCTTGAGGACTCTCCACACACACTTCCACAGTGGTTGCAGCAATCTACACTCCCACCAACAGTGGAGAAGAGTTCTTTTCTCCCCATAGCCCCTCCAGCATTTGTTGTTGCTTGATTTTTTAATCTTGACCATTCTTTCTGGAGTGAGATGCAATCTCAGTGTTGTTTTAATTTGCATTTCCCGAATGACCATTGATATTGAACATTTTTTCATATATTTATTTGCCATTTGTATTTCTTTCTCTGAGAAGTGTGTATTCATCTCAGATGCCCATTTTTGGATTGGGTCCTTGAATTTTAGGGACCTGATTTCTTTTAATTCTTTATATGTTTCAGATAGAAGTCCTTTGTCTGATGGACAATTGGCTAAGATATTTTCCCAATTCGTGAGTTTTCTTTTCACTCTGTTGGAGATTTCCTTTGACATGCAAAATCTTTTTAGTAAGATGAGATTCCAGTTGTTGATTCTGGGAAGTGTTTCCCGTGCAATTTGATTTTTGTTCATGAATTCACTACCTACTCCTATGTCATCAAGATTTTTACCTACTTTGTCTTCTAGTAAGTTTGGGGTCTCTGTTTTAATATTCAGATCTTTGATTCATTTTGACTTTATTTTAGTGCATGGTGATAGACATGGATCTAGTTTCAGTTTACAGCATATAGAAAGCCAGTTTTTCCAGCACCATTTGTTAAAGAGGCTATCTTTCTTCAAATGTACATGTTTGGCCCCTTTGTCAAAGATGAGGTGGCTAAGTGTGTTTGTAGTTGTGGCTATATCTTCGAACCTATTCCATTGATCTTCAGGTCTGTTTTGATTCTGGTACCATGCTGATTTTATCACAGTAGCTTTGTAGTATAGTTTCAAGTCTGGGATTGTGATGTCTCCTGCCTTCTCTTTGTTGCCCAGAATTGCCTTTGCTATTCTAGGTCTTTTCTGGTTCCAGATGAATTTCAGGAATGCGCTCTCTAGCTCGGTGAGGTAGGCATGTGGTATTTTGATTGGGATTGCATTAATTCTGTATAATAATTTTGGAGAATGGCCATTTTCATGATGTTTGTTCTTCCTATCCATGAACAGGGAATATCTTTCCATTTTCTGAAATCTTCTTCCATTTACCTCTTCAGAGTAATGTAATTTTCACTGCATAGATCTTTTACTTCCTTTGTTAGATTAATTCCTAAGTATTTCATTTTTTTGGATGTTATAGTGAAGGGTGTGGTTTCTCTTATTTCTCTGTCAGTGACTTTGTTGTTTGTGTACAGAAATGCTATTGATTTTTGAGTGTTCACCTTATACCCAGCAACATTACTGAATTTGATTATTACATCTAGAAGTCTTTCAATGGATTTTTGGGGGTTTTCTATGTAGAGTATCATAGCATCTGCAAACAATGATAATTTTACTTCTTCCTTTCCTATCCTTATTCCCTTTACTTCTTTCTCTTGTCTAATTGCTCTGGCTAGTATTTCCAGAACTATATTGAATAGGAGTGGTGATAATGGACATCCTTGTCTTGTTCCTGATTTTAGGTTGAAAGTTTTTAGTTTTTCTCCATATAGTAAGATGTTGGCTGTTGGTTTATGATTTATGTCTTTTTATCAGTTTGAGGTAGAGACCATCTATTCCGATTTTCTGTAGGGTTTTGATCATGAATGGGTGTTGGATTTTGTCAAAAGCTTTTACTGCATCTATTGAGATGATCATGTGGTTCTTGTCCTTGGCCCTGTTGATATGGTGTATTACATGCATTGATTTGTGTATGTTGAACCATCCCTGCATTCCTGGGATGAATCCCACTTCACCATGGTGTATAATCTTTCTGATAACTTGCTGTATTCTATTTGCCAGTATTGTTTTGAGGATTTTTGCATCTATGTTCATTAGGGAGATTGGCCTGTAATTTTCTTTTTTGGCTGGATCTTTCTCTGGTTTTGGTAGTAGGGTAATACTTGTTTCCAGGAATGAGTTAGAGAGATGCTTCACTTACAATTTCATTGAAGAGTTTGAAGAGTGTTGGCATTAAGTCTTCCCTAAATTTCTTGTAGATTTCAGTGGTGAATCCATCAGGGCCTGGGCTTTTCTTTGTTGGTAAGGTTTTAATTACGTTTTCAATTTCATTAACTGAAATTGGGTTATTTAGCAGCTTTACATCTTCTTGATTCAGCTTTGGTAATTCATAGGTTTCTGGGAATCTGTCCATTTCTTCTGTGTTATCAAATCTATGTGAGTAAATGTTTTTGAAATAGGTGTTGATGATCTTCTGTATTTCCACAGGGTCAATAGCAATTTTACCCTTTTCGTCTCTCATTGCATGAATCTGAGTTTTTCTTTCCTCTTTTTGATAAGGTTGGCTACGGGTTATCAATTTTATTTACTCTTTCAAAGAACCAACTCTCCTATTCATTAATTCTTTGTATTGTTTTCTTGGTTTCAATTGCATTAATTTCTCCTCTAATCTTGATAATTTCCTCCCTTCTTTGGGCTTTGGACTTGACTTGCTTTTCTTTTTCTAGAAGTTTGAGGTGCAGCATTAGGTTGTTTATGTTTGTTCTTCTCATTTTTCTGATGTGGGAGTTTAGTGCTACAAATTTCCCTCTGAGGACTGCTTTCATTGTGTTCCACAGGTTTCGGTAATTAGTATTTGCATTTTCATTCAATTGTAGATACTGTTTAATTTCTTCTTTAACTTCTTCTGTGACCCATTGGTTGTTTATGAGAGTATTATTTAATTTCCATTTGTTTTTGCGGTTATCATAGGTTTTTTTGTCATTCATTTCCAATTTTACTGTGCTATGGTCAGATAATACGCATGGAATTATTTCAGTTCCTTTGCATTTACCTAAGCATGTTTTGTGGGCCAGTATATGATCTATTTTAGAGACCGACTCGTGTGCGGCTGAGAAGAATGTGTATTCTGATGCTGATGGGTGGAATACTCGGTACACATCTACTAGTTCCATTTGTTCACAAGTTTAATTCAGTTCTGTTATTTCTTTGCTGATTTTTTGTTTGGTTTATCTGTCTCTCTGTGTCACAGAAAGATCTTGCTTACCTTTTCTCTTTTTGTGGGTCAGGTATAGCTGTTTCTCTGCAAAAGTTGTCATTTTGTGTTTACATTTATGTGTGCAGGCTGGACATATCTATAAATATTGATCTCTCATCTTTGAGATTTGTTGGGCTTATTTTTCTTATACATTTTTCTTAGTTGGACTATATTAGTGAACTCTATTTACCCCACAGTGTGCAGCCTCTGGTGTCATCGCTCAGAGAACACTGTTACCCTGTAGTGATAGTGGTTTTTGTCCTTGTTAACCTCTGTCCCTCTCTTTTTGTCTCTGTCTCTCTGTCTCTGTCTCTCTTTTTCCCTATCTCTCTCCCTCCCTCCATCTCTCTCTCTCTCCCATGCTGTCTGCCACTGTTGGTATCACAACAAGTTTTTATTTCTCATTTATTGCCTCATGATATTTCTATTGCCTGTAGTGATGCCCTGGGGTTTAAATTGTTCTGATCCAATTAAACAACGTTGATTTTTGAGGGCTATTTATTTTTTCCTTCTTTTAATTTTTACTTATTTTGTTACATATGTGCAGTACATGTATTTTATAATCATCTTGAAATGTGCGTATATGTAAATAATACAACTAGCTTCCTTTTTTTTATCACCTGCCCAACGCTTCCCTCTTCATTCTTCTCCTAATTCCCCTTTCTTCATTTTCATCCCCTTTGATAGTATTAATCTTAGCTCATGTTTATGGATGTAATGTTTACATTCATTGAGGTTGTTAGATTCCTATACATGTCAAGTTTTTATCCTTTTTTCATCTTCTGCTCCTCCTTGCCCCTCACTCTTGGTCTCTCAGACCCCTTCCCATTTGCAAGAGACCCATCCCCTTGTCTCCTCTGAGATTTGTTGTAATTCCAATAAGGATCCTCCTAGATATTTTTTTTCCTGATTATTTCTGATAAACTTCAAGATAGTTTAGTTCTTGCTCTTTTGAAACTCTCACTCCTTGCTAATTGCTTATTACCACATCCTTCATTGTTTTCAAAACTACCTTTTGGCTTTGACTTCCCTATGCTCTGTTCCAAATAGTCATTTCATGTCAGCAGAATTTCGGGACCACTCTGTTCTTACCTTCTTGGAACTCTGAGCTAACTCATGTCACTGATGTGCCTGTGCGGCTGAAGGGAAGGACCACTTCTCTTTGAGTATATGAATAGGACACTGGGTTAGGATGGTAGCTTATGGTCTTCTTGGCTTCTCTCTCCCAATATGAAATCTCCCTCAAGTGAACCTGGGCAAGAATGATCAGATCGCCCCATTCTTTGCCTGCTACTCTTGAAAGAGTTGAAGAAAAGAGGTCTCACATTGTCAGACTCCTTGCTAGAATAGAATTTCTGCAATTTAGAGCCGA
>RJWM01040438.1:0-15503 GCA_004363535.1 Dasyprocta punctata
TTTAAGGCACTGAGCCAAACTCCCGGCCCTGGTTTTTTGAGGCAGGGTCGCACTATGTAGCTCAGGCCGGCCTTGCACTCGCGTTGTAGCCCAAGCCGGCCTCGAACTCACAACGCTCCGCCTACCTCAGCCTCCCGAGTGCTGGGATTAAAGGCGTGCGCCACCACGCCCGGCTTAACTGTTCTTTTTAAATAACTAATGCATTTAGTAGTATAGTCATTTTAACTATCTTACGTATACCTATATACAAATTTATGTTTTTTTTCCTTTTCCCTTCCTTCTTCCCTCCTTTCCACTTATAATACCTCTTGTTATCTTCAAAATAACTGCTCATACCATCAGGCATAATATAATCAAACAAAATAATACAGAATAAAACAAATAATAAACAAAACAATGGAAGCAATACAAAGTAAAACAACACTGGTTACCATAATGCCTCTTGTTATCTTCTAAGCAGTTGCCTGTATCATCAGACAAACAAATCAAACAAATCAAAGTAGAATAAAATCACTCAAAACAAAACAATGAAAGCAATACAGGGCTTCAAAATAAGGTGATCGGATATCAATAATGGCTACCATAATGTATTTTTGTTATCTTTGAAATAGCTGTCCATGCCATCAAATATAATAAAATTGGACAAACCAAAATAGAATAAGACCAAACTAAACAGAACAATGAAAACAATACAGGACTCAAATCCCAATGATAGATTAACAATGGCCACTGCCTTCCCTTTTCAGACACTTCCTCCCCTTTCATTTTTACAATATGTATTGTGTATTTTGAACCCTACTAACTCCTTTAGTGTCTTTCATTTTTTAAAATAGAGGTATAGCCAAGCAGAGTACCACATGCCTGTAATCTCAGCACTCAGGAGGCTGAGGCAGGAAGACTGCCACAAGTTTGAGGTCAGCCTGGGCTGCAGAGTGAGTTCAAGGACAGCCCGAACTACATAGCAAGACCCTGTCTCAAAATAAATAAATACATAAATAAATAAACAAAATAGAGATATAAATTCCATAGAACGTAATACTCAGGTTGTAAGTGTATAGTTAGACTATTTCCCCCCTGGTCCTCCTAAAGGAATCACCATTCCTGGAGATAAAATACCAGGGTTTGTCTGTCTGTCTTTCCTTCTTGTTTTTTTTTTTTTTTTTTTTTTTTTTTTTTTTTTTTTTTTTTTTTTTTTTTTTTTTTTTTTTTTTTTCTTTTTTCTTTCTTTCTTTTTGGTTCTTTGAGACAGGGTCTCACTATTAATTCAGGCTGGCCTTGAACTCATTATGTAGCCCAGGCTGGCCTCAAAATTGGGCAGTGACCCTCTGCCTCAGCCTCCCACGTGCTGATACCAGGGTTTTTCTTTCTTTCATTCTATCTTTTTTTCTTTTTGAGACAGGGTTTCGCTATGCAGTTCAGGCTGGCCTTGAGTTCACTTTGGAGATGAGGGTGGCCTCCCACTCACAACAGACCTCCTGCCTCAGCCTTCCAAGTGCTGGGATTACAGTCATGTGCCACCATACTGGGCTCAATACCAGGGTATCTCAGCATGTGTTCCAAAAGATGACCAAACATTTCTGTTTAACGTGATAAATGAGAGCTATCTTATAATGCCAAAAGTACATGACTCCAGACATCCCATGATCACAACTGAATCAATGGTTTTCTCTCTCTGTGGGATTATAGGTGATCGGCTCTCGACTGCAAGCTGGTATGAACATCTCTGCAGAAGAGGAGAAAAAGGCAGAGGAATCTCTCAGTTCAAATGAGATTATGGAGAGGAGTAAAATGTGGAAAACAATGTAAGTTTGTCAAAAAGCAGTACCTGAAGGAGGCTGTAGCAGTGCAAGTGACAAATCTGTTTAATGACAGTGCAATGTCACATTTCTGAAAAATCCTCAAACAGGCAAAAGCAAGTGTCATTGGGTAGGTTCCTTGTTAGAGCTGCCAGAAAAGAAAAAGATTCCACTGAGCCAATAGACAGCAACAATTCCATTAGTGACAGTGAAAGTCATCCTACATGATAACTCTCCTCTCTCGTCTCCCTCACACCAGCCAGGAAGGTTTGCAAAGGTAAGCACAGGTTAATTTATTTTTCTTTGTATTTTCTTTATAATTTTGTATTATATTACAGTATTGTAATCACTTTTAAATGAATATTTTGGGTTGAATTATCTTGAGTTTCCATTATTTCTTTTTTTTTTTTTTTTTTTTTTTTTCGGCACCGGGGATCGAACTCACAGCCTCGCACCTGCCAGACAGGCGCTGAAGCTGCTGAGCCAAACTCCCAGCCCTGGTTTTTTGAGGCAGGGTCGCACTATGTAGCTCAGGCCGGCCTTGCGCTCACGTTGTGGCCCAAGCCGGCCTCGAACCCACAACGCTCCGCCTACCTCAGCCTCCCGAGTGCTGGGATTAAAGGCGTGCGCCACCACGCCCGGCTGAGTTTCCATTATTTCTTACAGGGAAATTCACTCTGATATACAAATGCTTTGGCTAACAAGCATACTTCTGGAACGAATTATGCTCAAAAACTAAGGTTTTACTGTGTTGTCCTTGGATAAAGAATGTCTCAGATAAAAACTGACATGAATAGATTGCACACTTGATATTAGCCAAAAGGCCAAGAAACAATATTTACATGATTTTTGACAAAAGCATAGCTAGGTATGGTGGCCCGTGTCTGTAATCCTAGCACTCATGAGGCTGAGGCAGGAGGACCACTATATATTCAAGGCCAGCCTGGGCTACATAGTGAGTTCAAATTCAGCTTTGACTATATAGGGAGACTCTCTCTCTCTCTCTCTCTCTCTCTCTCTCTCTCACACACACACACACACACACACACACACACACACACAAGTACATTCCCTGGTAACCTACATCCTTCTTTTTTTCTTTTTTCTTTTCAGGCTGGCCTTGAACTCACTTTGTATCCCAGGCTGGCCTTGAACTCAGAGTGATCCTCCTGCCTCAGCCTTCCCAGTGCTGGGGATTACAGGTGTGGGCCACCACACCCCACCCATGGTCTTTTTAAAATAAAAAATACTACTACTACTAATAATAATAATAATAAAAATAAAATAAAATAAATTTTTTTAGGCCAGATGTGGATTACACACACTTGTAATCCCAACACTTTGAGAGGCCGAGGCAGAAGGATTCCAAATTAGAGCCTAGATTCACAATTAATTAATTTTTACTATAAGATTTTTTTTGAAGCCGGGCGTGGTAGCGCACGCCTTTAATCCCAGCACTTGGGAGGCTGAGGTAGGCGGAGCGTTGTGAGTTCGAGGCTGGCTTGGGCTACAACGCGAGCGCAAGGCCGGCCTGAGCTACATAGTGCGACCCTGCCTCAAAAAACCAGGGCTGGGAGTTTGGCTCAGTGCCTTAAGCGTCTGCCCTGGCAGGCGCGAGGTTGTGAGTTCAATCCCCGGTGCCGCAAAAAAAAAAAAAAAAAAAAAGATTTTTTTTGAGACAGGATCTCACTATGTAGCTTAGGCTGACCTCAAATTGGCAGTAATCGCCCTGCCTCACCCTCCTGAGTGCTGGGATTACAGGCATGGGCTGCCATGCCCAGCTTGCCTTCACATTATTTTTTTGTGTGTGTGTGGTACTAGAGATTAAATCCAGAGTCTTTGTACTAAGCTACATCCCCAGACTTTTGTTTTGTTTTGTTTTTTTGAGACAAGTTCTCTTTAAATAATTAAACTGCTCAAGTTTATAATCCTCCTGCCTCAGCCTCCCAGGGTGCTGGAATCACAGGCTTGCACCCTCCACACCCAGTTCTTTTCACATAAATCTTTGCCAATTACATTTTTTGAAATATCAGAGTTCTGCTGAGGTGAGACAGATGCAAGACTCGATGTCAAAGATTTAATCGAGAATTAATTGAAATTCTAATTAGTTTGAGAATACTAATTTGGGTGTGGTTACAAAAGCGTATGTTTTGCCAGGCATAGTGGCATGCCCTTCACCCTCTCTCGTGTCCTTGGAGCTCTTTGGTTGTGACAGAAGTTGGGCTTCTTTACCCAAAGGAAACTGAAACACTCTGAGCTGGGCACACTGGTACAAACCTATAATTCCAGCACTTGGGAGGCTGAAGCAAGAAGATTTGAGGTCAGCCTGGGCTGTATAGCAAGATCCTGTCTCAAAAACAAAAACAAAAACAAAAACAAAAAAAAACAAAAAAGAAAAGAAAAGAAATTGAAACACTGTAAATGAGCTGGGCATGGTGGTGCATGCCTTTAATCCCAGAACTCAGGAGGCTGAGGTAGGAGGATCACTGTGAGTTCGAGGCCGGTTTGGGCTACAACGTGAACACAAGGCTGGCATGAGCTACATGGTGTGACCCTGTCTCAAAAAACTAGGGCCAGGAGTTTAGCTCAGTGTCTTAAGCACCTACCTGGCAGGTGTGAGGTTGTGAGTTCGAACCCCAGTACCAAAAAAAAAAAAAAAAAAACACTGTAAATGGAACTGGAGATGGGCTGCTTATAGCCTCCGGCCTGTGCTAAAGGGCAATGAAGGCTAAAGCGGGCCAGAGTTCTGGCAGCCACAAAGCTGGGCAAAGTGTCATTTAAGCATCTGTTTTTTTTTTTGTTTTGTTTTTTGGTTTTTTTTTGGTGGTACCAGGGGTTTGCCAGGCAGGCGCTTACACCGCTGAGCTAAATCCCTGGCCCCCATTTAAGCATTCTTTAAGGCCATCCTAGCATCAGACTGGAACTTAAAGTGGTGATATTTACCGGCAGGAGTTGGGCATCTGTCTGTCATGCTATAGCAGCTGCTCTCTTCTTACTGCACGCATTTCCATGTAAGAAAACAAAATCAAGCCCTGCTAGATTGCAGTGCCCCTCCTTCTTGCGCCCTGCAAAGGAGACAATACAGGGGGACTACTGCTGACAGACTAGACAGGGATCTGAGGAGGAGTGACTGTTCATTTAAGAATCAGTGCTATCAGCACTCGGGAGGCTGAGGTAGGTGGAGTGTTGTGAGTTCGAGGCCGGCTTGGGCTACAACGCAAGCTCAAGGCTGGCTTGAGCTACATAGTGCGACCCTGCCTCAAAAAAACTAGGGCTGAGAGTTTGGCTCAGTGGCTTAAACGCCTGCCTGGCAGGCATGAGGCTGTCAGTTCAACCCCCGGTGCAGCAAAAAAAAAAAAAAAAGAGTGCTATAAAGCCAGGTGTGGTGGCACACAACTTTAATCCCAGCACTCGAGAGGCTGAGGCAAGAGGATCATTGTGTGCTCGACACCAGTCTTGGCTACAAAGTAAGTTCAAGGCCAGCCTGAACTGCACAGGGGGACCCTGTCTCAAAAAATAGGGCCAAGGATTTAGCTCAGTGGCATAAGCACCTACCTAGTAGGTGCGAAGTTGTGAGTTTGATCCCCAGTACCATTAAAAAAAAAAAAAGAATCAGTGCTATAGTTCTTTAGCCACATTTGAACAGCAAGAAGTATAGAAGAAACAGTCTAGGTTCAACCAAACCAACAAGAGCAAAAACCTAAAATAAGTAAACACATATTTCCTTTCGTAAGTCTCAACTTTTTCAAATATTGTTTTGTTTATTTTGATTCGGTTTTTGAGACAGGGCCTCACTATGCAGTTCAGGCTGTTCGAGAACTCACTGTGAAACCCAGGCTGCCCTTTAATTTGCAACTATCCTCCTGCCTCAACCTCCTGAGTGCTGGAATTACAGGCATTTGCCACCGTGCCTGGCTTCTTCAACCCTTCTGACATATTTGGACTTCCTACTTTTGCTGTGATCTTTCCTTTTTCCATCTTGATAGGGCAAAACCTTATCATAAAATCTCCTTGTGCCAAAAATATATTTTCATAACAACTTTCTCTACATTTCCTTCTCTATCCTACTTACTGGTTTCTTTTTGTAACAAGCCTTTAACCATTTAGATTCTAAAATGCCCCCTAATACACTTTTTTCCTTTGGCCTCAGAGTTAAGTTATAGATGTTTACATTCCAATTACGACTGGGAGGAACAGACTTCCAAGTGACCTCCAGGAGCATCCTTATCTTAGCTGGAGCAGAAAGCAGCAGAAGAGCGAGTTAACCCTGGAATTGCAGTGTAAGAGCTATCTCAACGCACACACGACAAAAACACCAATTCAAATTGGGATCCCAAAGTGAATTCACCAAGCAGCTAGGACGTGCCTCAGTGGGCTCTTGTTAACTCCTTGAAGGTTGCCGGGGGACTTGTTCCCTCCCTGGCATCCCCAGAGAGAAGTTGGCCCCAGTTTTATTATCCATTAGCACCCAGGGCAGCCTGCTTATGGTTCAAGAGCCATTTTTCCCATTCAGTGTCCAGCTTGTAAATTGGCCTAGTGCAACCTCAGAGATGAAAGCCGCAGCCTTTGTCTGAAAGCACCAGCTTCTCTGACGTCCGGGAGGGCAGGAGAGCAATTTGGCAGGTGGGAGTGGTGGAGAAGTTTGAGCAACAGGAAGACTGTGACTCACAAGACAGACAAAGGATTAGGCGAAACCCTTAGAACTCAGAAGCAGCTAGGACAAAACATTCAGGCTGCAGGAAAAGATTATGTGTCAAAGACATTTTATCCTTTTGTTGCACAATCATAAAACATAAACCTGGCAGGTGCATGGGAGCTGTCTTGAGCCTGGTGGAGCCTGCAACGCTCCATCCCATGACCGAGTTCTCCTTTCATAGGAGTCTTTGAAACACTGGATGCCTAGTGGCCTTTCACTGTCTGACTGTGCCCACAAGAGTGCAACCAATTCAGATGAGACACGGGGGTCTTTCTTATCTCCGGGTCCAGCTCACCAAGAAAGGGAGTCATACTGGGCATGATGGTGCACATCTGTAGTCCCAGCACTCAGGAGGCTGAGGCAGGAGGATCACTGTGAGTTCGTGGCCAGCCTGGGCTACAAAGTGAGTTCAAGGCCAGTCTGAACTGCATAGTGAGACTTTGTCTCAAAAAAGCCAAACAAAACAACAAACAAACCAAAGAAAAGGGTACATGCGTGTATGTGTGTGTGTGTGTGTGTGTGTGTGTGCTTGTGTCATGATACCAGTACAGAAAGGCTACCTAACTTTTCCCTCTAGTGTCTGTGGCAAGTGAAAGGAACAATATCTAAGGACCATCTGCCATGGCCATGGAGAACCAAGAGGACCAAGGGCTGAGACTGCTTCCTCCTCCACGGAAGGATCAAATCAGAAAGGAAAACTAAGGCAAGGCCGGGCGTACATTCCTTGCACTCATATTAGAGGGGGATCAACTAATCCCACCTCAGCGAAACCTGTCCCCATAGACTTAGAGATCAGCAACCATGCTAATGACTTGTTTTGTTTTGCTGAGAGAGGGTCTTGCTGTGTAGTTCAGGCTGGCCTTGAACTTGCAGAGATCCTCCTGCCTCAGCCCCCCAGGGACTAGAGTACAGGCATGCACCACCATGCCCTGCACTTATCACTCTTTACATTTTTTTTAACTAATCATTTAAAAAAATTTTTTTTTGTTTTTGCAGTACTGGGGATCAAACTCACAACCTTGTGCCTGTTAAGCAGGTGCTTAAGCCACTGAGTCAAACTCCCGGCCCTTAACTAATCATTTTTAATTGGTCTTGGGGTCCTGATATTGTTTTGAGCAGAAAGCCCGAAAGTGAAAAAGTGTAGGGAAGCATAGACTTCACTTGGAATTCTGGCATTCCTGGAATTCCTCTTCTTGGAATCCTGGTTAAGCCCCTAAATACAACACCAGAATGCTAGGATCATGTTTCATAATGACAAAGAATGAAACCATGGGTGGAGAAGGTAGGTGTCAGCAAATGTGTTTAGAAGATGAAAGCCAGCTGGGAGGGGGTCCTGATCGGTCTAGGAGTTTTTAAGGGATTTGGAAGTGAGCTCGTTCACTGGGTAAGCAGTATAATGCCTGTCCTAGTGAAGGCTACATACTTTTCAAGGTCCAATCTATGGTGAGGTTCACACAGTGCCCACACAGGGCCTGTGTATCCACCTGGCTGTGCCCTGGGGATGTCCCTGTCAGCCGTGGGACACCGGGAAGATGTCTTATAAGATCCCCAGAGCCTGCGACTCAGCTAACTTCTATTTGAACTTCCTGACTCCCTTTGGGGGCTGCTGACCTTACTGCCTAATACAATTCTAACTCCGGTTCACTAATTTCCGTGACACAGTGACTGTAGCCTTCACTAGGACAGGCATTATACTGCTTACCCAGTGAACGAGCTCACTTCCAAATCCCTTAAAAACTCCTAGACCGATCAGGACCCCCTCTCAGCTGGCTTTCATCTTCTAAACACATTTGCTGACACCTGCCTTCTCCACCCATGGTTTCATTCTTTGTGCAACCCCACCTTTGAGATGCTGGACAAATGCAGAGAGTTTGGCAAGCCTGGGAGAGCAGATGGACAGGTGGGCAGGCCAAGAGCAGGGGTTCTGGGAGCAGAAAATGATGATGGATCAGGTGCTGCTGCTGGACCAGTGAAAGCAGGCTGGGATTTGACCACGGCAGCCCATAGCATTGAGGTCACCTGGGACTTGGTTTCAGAGGACGAGTGGGGACAAAAGCCTAAAGAAAGTAAAATTAACCAGGCATGATGGCACCAGTCTGTAATCCCAGGACTGCAGAGGCTGAGGCAGGAGGATCAAAAGTTCAAACCCAGCCTGGGGACTTTAGTGACTTAGTGAGACCCTGTCTTTTTTTTTTTTTTTTAATCTTTTTTTTGGTGCTGGAGATTGAATTCAGGGTCTTGTGAACACAAGGCAAGAACTCTACCACTGAGCCATATCCCCAGCCCAAGAACTTGTCTTAAAAAATAAAAAGTAATGGCTGGGCATATAGCTCAGCAGCACAGTGCCTGCCTGGCAAGCGCGAAGTCGTGAGCTTGATTCCTGGTACCAAAAAAAAAGAAAGAAAGAAAGAAAGAAAGCAAGCAAGCAAGCAAGCAATGGGGAGTTGGGTGTGGTGGCACATGTCTGTAATCCTAGCACTCATGAAGCTGAGGCAGGAGGAATCTTCCTAAAAGATTTAAAAATACCATACCATAGGAATATATGTACTCTCATGTTTGTAATAGTACAGTTTGTAATAGCTAAATTTTGGAAACAACTCAAATGCCCATCAACTGGTGAATAGATAAAGTTTTTTTTAATACAATGGAGTACCACTCTACCTTAAAGAAGGATAAACTTGAGACATTTATAGCTAAATGGATGCATCTTGAGCACCCTCTTAAGTGACGTAAATCTGACGCATGTATAAATGCTGCATTGTTTTTCTACTGTGTGAAGCTGAAAGTGTAAATAAGGACCAAAATGTATTTTTAAAAAAAGAAATTTTACATCTGTGTAATGTGAACTTGGCATGTAATTTTGTATACTTAATTGAGTTTACATATTATGGGTATGCTAGCTTCATTATAAATTAGGAGGCCTCCAGTCTTCTGATCTAAAATAGAAATAGAGAGGCTTGGTTTAAAAATATTTTTTGGCCGGAGACTTAGCTCAGCAGCCTAAGCACCTGCCTGGCAGGTGTGAGGTTGTGAGTTCAATTCCCAGTACCAAAACAAATAAATAAATAAATAAATAAATAAATAAAAATATTTTTTTGCCAGGTGTGGTGGCACATGCCCATAATTCCAGCACTTGGGAGGCTGAGGCAGGAGGACTGCCACAAGTTTGAAGCCAATTTAGGCTACACAGTGTATTCAAGGCCAGCCTGAACTACATAGTGAGATCCTGTATCAAAAAAAAGTTCTTTTCTAGTACTGGGGATTGAATTCAAGGCCTTCACATTGAGCTATTTCTCAAACCCTCACCACTTTATAAAATTGTTTATTTGAAGACAAGTTCTCGCTAAGTCACTAATTTGCCAAGGCTTGCTCTAACTTTTAACTTTCCTGACTCAGCCTCCCTGAGTGCTTATACTACAGGTGTGCACCCCCATGCCTAGCTCAATAGACTCTATATTTAATGATTACAGAGAATATAGCTGTGAAGTCCTCTGATCGTGTGTCTTTTTAAAATAATTTTTAATTTATTTTAATGTAATCTTAGACTTATAGAAAAATTGTAAGACTAATACCAGGAATTTTGGATTCAATTACACTTTTCTCTTGTGTAATTCTCATATTCTCATGCTTTCTTTCTCTCTGTAAAGCAAAGGCATTCTCTAATGTAACTGCAATATATTTATTTATTTGTTGGTACTGGGGATCAAACTCACAACCTTGCGCTTGCCATGCAGGTGCTCGTGTTGCAGAGCCAAGCTCCCAGCCCCACAATGTATTTATAAAATTCAGAAAATTTAATATTGATGCATTACTATTACCTAATATACACTCTACATACAAGTTTACACTATATACAAATTTTATTTTCTTTATTTTCTTTCTTTCTTTTATTTTTTTGGGTTTTTTTTTTTTTTTTTTTTTTTTTTTTTTTTTTTTTTTTTTTTTTTTTTTTTTTTTTTTTTTTTTTTTTTTTTTTTTTTTTTTTTTTTGAGACAGGCTCTCACTATGCAGTACAGGCTGGCCTTGAACTCACTTTTTTTTTTGGTATCAGAGATCGAACTCATAACCTCGAGCCTGCCAGGCAGGTGCTTAAGCCACTGAGCTAAATCCCCGGCCCTTGAACTCACTTATGTAGCCCAGACTGGCTTCCAACTTGCAACAATTCTCCTGCCTCAGCCTCCTGAGTGCTGGAACTACAGGTGTGTACTACCATGCCTAGCTTGAAATTAATGTCTTTCTTCTTCCTTCCTTTTTTTTTTTTTTTTTTTTTTTTGAGAAAGGATCTCACTATGTAGCTCAGTCTGGCCTTGAACTCACTATGTAGCCCAGATTGGCCTCCAACTCACAGCAATTCTCCTGCCTCAGCCTCCCAAGTACTGGGACATACAGGTGTGCTCCACCACACCCAACTTTACATTCAAATTTTCATCAACTATTCCAACAATGAACTGTAGAGCTATTTTTTTCCAGGTCTAGGATCTAATATAGCATCACAAATATATTTAACTGTCTGCTTGTTTTGTTTTAATCTGGAACGGCTCTTAGGCCCTCACATATGCTGGGCAAGCACTCACTACTTAGCTATATCCTTGTCCCCACCTTCATTATTATTTTTTCTACCTTCTCTTTCAAAACAGGATCTTACTACGTAGTTTAGGTTGGTCTTGAACTCACTATGTAGCGCTGGTTGGCCCTGAATTTGTAGCAGTTCTCCTGCCTCAGCCTCCCCTGTGCTCGGATTACAGGCTTACACCACCATGCCCAGCCCCAAATTGCAAATTCTAATACAACAGAAGCATTTCCTCTCAATATCCTGTTACATTTGCTTGGCTGAGCCTGCTGCTTGTCTCCAGATATTCATCCTCTTTGAGAAAACAATACCCCCAAATCAACTGGGCACAAAGCCTTCATTTCCCAGACTTCCTTGCATTTGGTGTGGTTATATGACCATGCTTTGGCCAATGGACTAGAGTTGGAAGTATACTATTTTTAAGAAACTCTTTTAAAACATCTTTTTCTTTTTGTCTTGGAGATTGAAACGAGGGCCTTGGCACTGAACTACCTCCTCAGTCCATCTTCTCTCTCTCTCTCTCTCTCTCATCCTCCCTCCTCTCTCCTCCCTTGCTTTCTATTCTGAGACAGGGTCTTGCTAAGTCATTAAACTGGCCAGGCTGGCCTCGAACTTTGGATCGTTCTCCTCATTCTTCCAGAGCTCTGGGATGACAAGCCTGCTTCACCATCCTCAGCTCTCCTAGATCTTGAGGCTAAGACCAAGCATGGTGTAGCCATGAAAACAGTGGAAAAATTTGGTTTTAGTTGTATTTGCAGCTAAAGCTAAGCCTAAGTATGACAAACTAAATGTCTGTGTGCCCCTGAAATCCTGCTCCCCAATGTGACTTTGTCAAGAGGCAGGGATCTTGGACCCTGGAGAGCTCTCTTACTTTGCTCTACTATGAGAGGACACAAGAAGTCGGTGACCCACAGCCCAGGGGTTGGGCATCAGAGTCGTGGTAGAGTGCTTGCTGAGCGTGTGCAAGGCCCAGAGTCGATTCCCATCAGAGAACAAACAAACGAACAAAACCAGACTGCATCCCTAACAGGGTTCTCACTGCCAGAGCACAACCATGCTAGCACACTGCCCTTAGACTTCCAACCCACTCAGCTACATTTCTGATGCTTACCCACCCACTTCACAGTATTTTATTTTATTTTGGCTTTTTTTTTTGTACCAGGGCTCAAACTCACAATCTTGCTCCTGCCAGACAGACGCTTAGGGCACTGAGCTAAACCCCTGGCCCTATTTTTTGAGACAGGGTCTCACTATGTAGTTCAGGCTGGCTTTGAACTTACTTTGTCGCCCAGGCTGGTCTCAAACTCACAACAATCCTCCTGCCTCAGCCTCCCAAGTGCTGGGTTTAAAGGCATGTGCCACCATGCCTGGCCACAGTATTTTATTACACAGCGCGAACTAAGACACTAATGAATAAAGTACAACTGGGATTTCCCTGTGTGGTGCTGACGGTGGAACCCAGGGCAACCCCTTGTGCGTGTTAGACAAGGGCTCCAGCCTGGAACCTCTCTATTTTTTTTTTTTTTTTTTTGGTACCGGGGATCGAACTCACTACCTTGTGCTTGCCAGGCAGGCACTTACTGGAACTCTTTTATCTTGTCTCCCCTCAGAGACTTCCTGCTCTGTGGGGCAAGAACCGAGGTGTGCGACTGCCAGGTAGGAGCAGCACCCTCCACGTCCAGTGCGGAGTGAGTGCACATTCATTGGACAGAAGAGCCAGTGAGGACACTGAGGGTCACAGCGGGTGACCAATGTGCCCAGAGTCACATTGGATACCTAACAGTAGGTAATTTAAGGCCAGGCCTCAAGAGTTCCTGCTCCCTGCCATCTGCTCCAATGCCCAGGCTCAATCTCAGGACAGACCCCTGCCCCTCTGGAAGTAAAAAAAGATAAGTGACTTGGGGTTTTTTCCTCTTCTTTTGCTTTTTTTGGTATCAGGAATCAAACTCAGGGCTTTGCGCTTGCCAGGCAGGCACTGTGCCCCTGAGCTGTATCCCCAGCCCTGGAAGTAAAAAAGAAACAAAGAAAGAAGGCAAAGAAGAGGAGGAAAAGTCTTTTTAACCCACACTGCATGGTCCATCTTCTTCTACGTGACTTTTTCTATTATTCGTAGACAACAGGTCGGCTGCTTTCTCAGGTGGAGGATGTCACAGTCTACATAAGACTCAAGACTCTTGGCTTTGAGATCCCTTTGAAAGTCACAGCAGACAGTGGCACACGGCATGGTGGCACATACATGTAACCTCAGCACTGGGAGACTGAGGCTGGGGGATTGCAAATTTGAATCCATCTTGTGCAATTAAGTGAGAGTCTGTCTCAAAAAAAAAAAATGTAAACTGGGGATGGTGGCCTACATCCATAATCCCAGCACTCAGGAGGCTGAGGCCGGAGGATTGCTGAAAGTTCAAGGACAGTCTGGGATACATAATGAGACCCTGTCTCAAGAACACCAAATGCCAGGTACCTCTAGAAAATACTCAGCTCACCTGCTCTTGTATACCTTAATTTAATCAACATCCATGGAGCCCTTGTTGTCTGCTGGGTCCTGACTGGGAACAGCTGTGGGATGTGAGCCTTGAAGAAGTTCCCAGTGTGAGTCATGGAGGGGCGGGGCAGGGAGAGCTTCCTAAGCCTGGGCAGGTGCTGTGCGGGAGCCTCTAACTGCCTGGAAGAATGCGGCAGACACTGGCAGCAGCAGGGAGAACAAAGGTGGGTTTCATGGATCCGTAGAAACTGGCCGGGGTAGACTGGGAAGGGACTTTCCCACCTCGGCAGTGCCTTTTTGTGGGATTATAAGAAACAGTTCTTTGTATGATAATGGCTCTGGATGTGTCAACCTCTGCCTCAGGGAAGTTCAAAGCTACAGACTCATTTTTCATTTATTTATTTATTTTGTTACAGGGTCTCATCATGTAGTGCGGGCTGGCCTCGAACTCATGGTGAACCTTGTGCCTCAGCCTCCTGAGTGCTGGGATTATAGGGGTGCACCACCACACTTGGTCCCAAAGCCGCAGATTTGAAGCCCCAGCAAGTCAAGTGGCTTGTGGCAGGGAAAGAACTATTGTCAGAGAGAGGCCTAGGAAGGAGAAAGGGACAGGTCCACCTTCTTGCCCTGGAGTACTGCTACCTACAGGTGTCATTTTTCATTTTTATTTAATTAATTAATTTAACAACAGATAGCTGGGCGTGGTGGCACATGCCTTTAATCCCAGCACTTGGGAGGCTGAGGTAGGAGGAGCATTGTGAGTTCGAGGCCGGCTTGGGCTACAACGTGAGCGCAAGACCAACCTGGGCTACATAGTGCAACCCTGCCTCAAAAAACTAGGGGCAGGAGTTCAGCTCAGCAGCTTAAGCACCTTCCCTGGCAGGTGCAAAGTTGTGAGTTCGATCCCTGATGTCACAAAAAAAAAAAAAAAAAAAAAATTTAGCGACAGATCTTCCTATGTAGTGCAGCCAGGTCTTAAACTCACTATGTAGCCCAGACTGGTCTCGAACTCATGGCGATCCTTCTGCTTCAGCCTCCTGAGGGCTGGGATTACAGGCATTTGCCACCACACCCAGCTTAATTTCTAAAATTTTTATTAGTGCTGTACATAACGATTTCATTCCTTGTGAGGAGCTGTACATGTACATAACACATTTTAATTCTTTTTACATCCCCTACATTTCCTCTCCTTTCCCTCTCCCTCCAACTCTGAAAACATAGGAACAAGACAAAACCCAGTTTAATAAAAAAAGAAGCAAGCCAGGTGTGGTGGCAGATACCTGTAATCCCAGCACTTGGGAGGCTGAGGCAGGAGGATCACTGTGAGTTTGAGGCCTGCCTGAACTACCTAGTAAGACTGTTTCCAAAAAAAAAAAAAAAAAAACTAAAGAACAAAAATAAGCAATTCACAGAAAAAATGGCTGAGGAATATAAAATGATGTTTAGAATCCCAGCTGGCGCTAGGTGTGGTGGTCATACCAGCAGTCCCAGTATTCATTTGAGAGGCAGAGGCAGGAGGAGTGAGTTCAAGGTCAGTCTAGAGCACAGAGTGAGACCTTGTCTGAAAAACAAATGCAAGAGACAGACAAAGGCAGAGGCAGGCAGAGAAGCAGAGAAATCAGTATGCTGGACAAGGTGTTGTGTGTACCTGAAATCCCAGCACTCGCCCTCAGGAGGCTGAGGCTATGAGTTTTAAGCTAACCTCCCGGCTATGAGTTTTAAGCTAATAGTGAATTCAAGGCCAACCTGAACTACATAGCAAGAACCTAGCTCAAAAAAAAAAAAAAAAAAAAAAAGGAGGAAATCAAAAGAACTCCCAAGAGAGGTCCTGGCCAAGTGTCAGTCTGCTCCAGTTCAAATTCTGGCTATGCCATTTTTTAATTTTTATTTATTTATTTATTTATTTATTTTTTGCTATGCCATATGTTATGTGATCTCTTAGTCCCTTTTTTTTTT
>RJWM01040439.1:0-15476 GCA_004363535.1 Dasyprocta punctata
ACAACAGTAAAGACGTTGAACACAGAGCTTATACATGAATGCCACACAGTCTCTTAGTGTGAAACTTCTTGTATCAGCCTTATTTCTGCCTAAGAAAAATGTTCTCTCCATTTCTATAACCTAAAGAGTTTCTGCTACTCTTAAGCCCCTTTAACTTTGTTTTATACAAATCTGAGTATTCAGATTAGAGATGGATTTTGCTTTCACCCAATTTAGATCTTATTAATTGGGAATTTAACCACTTCTGTCTCTGTCAGTATCTTTTATACAAATTTCTTGGTAGTTTTCATTTGCTACTTTTCCTTGTTTTTCCACTTATTTTATTTTATTTTTTTTGGAACAGATTTTATTTTATTTATTTATTTTTTATTTTAAGCAAAAGGAAAGAAACCAAAACAAAACAATTTCACAACCGCTTATAAGACAGTAACAATCATCAGTACATTGCATATTACTATACTCCCAGAAATTATTTAGGATAAAAAATATAGACATGAAACATTATCCAACGAATTATTAACACAAAACTTTTGCCTCAATAAATCAAGAAAAACCTGCTATATGACTATCTTTTTTGTTATGATTGCTCTATTGTTTTCAAGTAAACATTTCGCATAAAAAATAAAATCTGAAGATGACCCTGAGAAACTACATTTTACTCAAAATTCTTTTTCTCTAACTGTCCCAACTAATTTTTTATATACATAGATTTTGTTTCAGTTCGTCACACCAGTGCAACAATGCGATAGTCACATATGCGTGACTTATTTAGTTCACTGAGAAGTATATTTTCAGTACTCATCCATTTAAGAGTGAAAATGTCTAGTTTATTGTTTTTTATAGTTGGTAGTATTCTATTACGTAGAAATACCATGTCTTTTTTATCCATTGCTCAGTCGGGGGGCATTTAAGTTGTTTCCAAGATCTAGCTATTATGAACTGGGCAGCTATGAACATAGGTGCACATATATCACTGTGGTGAGATGTTTTTAGTTCTTTCAGGAAGACACCCAGAAGTGGCATAGCTGGGTCAAATGGGACCTCCAATCCTAGCTTCTTGAGGAATCTCCACACTGACTTCCACAGTGGTTGCACCAGCCTGCATTCCCACCAACAGTGGAGAAGGGTTCCTTTTTGCCCACCGCCCCTCCAGCATTTGTTATTGGTTCACTTCATAATACCAGCCATTCTTTCTAAGGTGAGGTGGAATCTCAGTGTTACTTTCATTTGCATCTCTCCAATGACCAGTGCTGTTGAACATTTTTTCACGTATTTATTTGCTGTTTGTACTTCTTCATCTGTCCACTTACTTTAAATTCTAGAAACCTGCAATGTATTAATCTATGTTTGTTTACAACTCAATGACAAACTGACTTATATGAACCACATATAATAAAATAATTACTGGTTTTCCTGGCTCAGTATTTCAAATACATTCACCCCTCTTCAACCAGCACTTTGGAAATATTCTCCTTACATTGTCAGCATTAACATTATGGACTTGCTGTGTTTTTTTTAAAAGGAAATAGAAATGTACCGTTTTCCAATTTTGTCAGATTAACATTCAGAATGTCGTTACTGTACTTGTCCTGCCAATAATGACAAAGCATGTTTATCTAACATACATCTGGCTTAAGAATATGGGTCTTTATAATATTATGACAAAAATAAAACAGTATTTATCTAAATACATTGAGTATCTAGATGCACTTTGACAGTTTAAAAATACGTAAGCTGAAAATTTTAGATCTAGCTTACAAATCTATTTTACATTTAGATTTATTACTTTATATGCAACAATTTTAGGCTTCATGTTCTTAACTAATTGTAACCATCAAATATTTCATATAATTGTCTTTCTATTCTTGTTTATTCTTCTGTTGGCTGCAGTAAATCATTCAGCAAACTTTTCAGAGAAAATAAAGTCCTTGGTTGAAATCCTTAACCCCTTAGTATCTGAGAGTATCTCCCAGTTGGTTTCATACCCAAATACTAACTTGCAGGGTGTATAATTCTCCATTCTAAATTATTTTCCCTTAGCACCCTGGAAATGCTCTTCCATTGCCTTCCAGCATTCAGAACTGTAAGAGAAGTATCTGAGGTCAGCCTGACTTTTGCACCTTTATAGGTCACCTTTCCCTGTCTGGATACTTGCAAATTTTTTCTTTTCTGTTAAAATTTTTCAAAGCCACCAGGATATGTCCAGGTGTTGCTTTCTTCTCATTAAACTTTAAAGGTGCCCTGAGAGCCCCTCTTCACTTGCAGCTCACTTCGTTCTTCGGTTTTTCTCAGGAAAGTTTTCATCACTCAGTTCCACAGTAATTGGCTCCACTTTCTTCGCTCTGTCCTGTTGCAGGTGCTCCTAGTGCAGTTCGAGGAGGTCGTGGCTCCTGGGCAGGCCCTCCACACCTTCCCTCCTCTTTTCGCACTTTAATTTCTTTGGCCTTTTCTTCTGCATGCTGTGAGAATGTCTCTTGTTTTGCATTTATTCCAGAGTTTATTTTGTGACCAACACTGCTTATGTGCTTCCTTGAAACGAAAGCCCAGGATCTCTTCCACGAGGCCACACCACCTGCTCTACAGTGAAGCCCACCTGGTAATGAACTCTCCTACAAGACGCTCAGTCCTTTCTAGATCACTGCAGTCTGGCACCTCAGTATCAAGAAGAGGTGCTTTCCCAATTATTTAGCTCAATTCCTTTGTTCTGAGCTGTGGCCTTGCTATCTTTTCAACAGCATTCCCCAAAATGGGGTCCAAATGCATGGTCTACAAGCACTGAACTTGAAGAATGACCCCATAACTTATTTATTTTTTTTGTAAAGAGAAAAAAAATAACAGTGAAACAGAGTTTCAAAACTGGCTAATAGGAGAGCAACAATAATTAATACACAGCATATTGTTATCTTCATAGTAGTTACTCAGAGTACAACACACAGCATTCTAACACCTAACCACAACCTCAGGCTCATTACCTATCAAAGATTAAAACAGAAAGGTGAAAAAGATTAATATACAGCTCTCCTGTAGTACCCACAGGGACCCCCAAGATCCCACAGGGAACCTCAAATCCTTTGATACTCATGTCTTTCATATGAAATAGCACAGGATCGGCACATAACATGTGTGCATCTATGAAGGGACTTTTGAATCAGTCGTAGATTACTAAGCCTACTGCGATGCCCTTGCCGCATAAACAGCTGCTCTACTGTACTGCTTAGGGAATGATGAGTGAAAGAAAAAAGTCTGGACATGTTCCGTACAGACACGACTTTATCTAAATACTTTCCATGGGTCGAGTCCATATTCAGGGAAGCCACAGATGTGAAGGATCAGCTGTGTAAGTCTTGGACTTCTGGTTTGCAGAAGTGGAGTTGGTCTTTGGTGTTTCATTTGCAGAACCCCTCAACCACCAGGAAGCCAGTGTTAGGGGTGCATCTGAGGGAGTGAGGGCAGGACGGAAGGCCAAGGATGACCAACAGTGCAGTCCACTTACTCCTTAAAGAAAGGCAACTTGGCGAGAACTAGTCTCAACAATTTGTTAAAAGGCTGGGGAGCCAACTCGGTGCAAAGGCCCTGTACTGCAGAAAAATATGAAAAAGGCACACTCCGCAAACTACAGATGCCACAGAGAGCATGAAAGCACTGTCAGCCATGCCCGTGTCCAGCAGGGGCAGCCCAGAGGCAGGCGATGCTCTAGCAGAGGTCAGGGAGGTCAGGCGTGGGGAGCAGGCATGGGACAGACTCTGGTCTCTGCGGAAGGGACCCTGCACCACACGGTGAAAGAAGCACGCCCCTGGACCACAAGGTGACCCTAGCACGGCAGAGTCGGTCACTGGTCACCGAGCTGCACCACTGTGCACTGCACCGGGCACCACAGGCAACGGCTGGGTTTCAGGCTCTGAATGGCAGCCCAAGTATTTCCAAGCAAATGGCTTTCAAGAAGCAGCAGCCAGGGCAGCCCCAAGAGTGTTTTCTGACCATGATGAGCGGCCTCCAGGGAAGCCGGCCAGAGACACAGCGCCCTCACCTTGAACTCTGGCTGTCTGGCCACCATCACAGGCATGTGTCCCACCAGGAGGGGGTGCGTGTCCTTCTTGGTCTGATTCCCGTCGTCGTCCACACAGAACCAGCCCAGGTGGTTGTCCTCCTCTGTGGGGAGACAGCACAGCCGTGGGTGGGCACAGTCCCTCTGGCTGCCCCTCTGAGCGAGAACTTATTTTGGGAAACAGCACCCACTCCTCTCACGGGCTCAGTGTGGGTCTCCGAGAGCAGCCCCACCCCACCTATGGCTCTGTGTGCCCTTCTGCCCCAGTGTCCACTGCACACTCGACCTCCTTGCTCCTCTTTCACCTTCCCAAGGCGCTGAGACGCTCAGATTCGAGCACCAGGCACAGTGAGCAGTCCTTACGTGGAGCTAGTGCCACAGGATTCACAAGGACGTGCAGACGTGTTTTGCTACTGGAGCAAATGGCCACCTCACTTTGACAAGTGGGAAATGCAGACAGAGGAGCTGACTTTCACACCCTGCTCCCCTCTGCAGACAGTGGGCCAGTTCTTGGCTGGCTGAGCTGATCTGAACCAACTCCACAAACCACTCGTTACTCAGGAAGAGCAAAGGAACCGGCCGGGGTCCTTCCGGATGGAACGCAGCCGAGTCAGGCTCCCCTCACCACAGAGTCTCTTCTCTCCCGCTGCCCATCCTGCATCAGGAAGCCCGCACCCCAAGCTCCCGCTGCTCCTCTTCTTAATGTTTCAGATTCCACACACAGAGGACTTCACACATATGCACACACACAAACACAGCAGCCCAGGAGAGTTGTGTAAGTCACACTTACGCAGATCAAGGAAAAGGGACCAAGACACAGGACACGACCACCAGGTCATACTCAGTCACATCACCCTCACAGCTATGAGGGACTTAGTTTTGAGGTGGGAGGGGCTTCAGGACAAGGCAGCCTGCCTGCATGCTTTCTTGCAGCCAGGTGGCATGCAGGTGACAGGCACACTGTCACTGCCCGGTGGCATGCAGATGGCAGGCAGGTGGGATGTTCCTTGTAGACACCACCCCAGGGCCTGGTGCTCCTGACTGCTCGCATCCACCACTCGCAGCACACGTCACAGAGCTGTCTCGATTTCATGGGGGCCCTGGCTTGGTCCCCACAGCCCCTGGATTACATCACAAACTTCTCACAAACCGCTTGTGTGGGGTTAATGTCCCCATCCTGAAACCTTCTCCTAGGTGACTGTGGGGACCGCACCCTCACCATGTGTCTCTCGGCCCCACTGGCGTCCTTCAGCCTCGTCTTACCCAGGGCGAGCTTGGCCATCTGCAGGTTGTTGGTCCAGGCCTCTTTGATGGCGGGGGTGAACGTATTGAACACGGCTGTGAAGAAAGTCGGCCGCCCAGATCTGCCGGAAAAAGCACATGAGCGCTCATTTGATGAAACACTTCAGCCTGTGAGTCTGGCTTTTCTCACAGAGCCACCAAACCCAGGAGATCCATCTTGACAAAGCACCATTTTCTTCCCAGCTCTGGCCAAGAAGGTTTCTCTTTAAAGTCACTCACTTGTCTTGCTTCCCAGGAAGCTGTAGCTGAATTCTGCAGCGGTCGGCGGCTCGGATTTCATCTTCTTTCTTCAGAATCAGTCTCTGTAAGCCTGAGGTCCAGTCATGGGCTACTGACTGGTTTAAGTTCTACAAAGGAAATGCAGATGCATGCTTTGAAATGTTGGGAAATTCTAAGGAGGAGAAAAGGCACAGTTACAGTTGTGACACAAAAAGTCAGGGAGACCCAGTCATACACGTATCCGTTTATGAAGAAGAAGCCGCTGTGGTTGAGTGCAGTGTGTGTGGCAGAGGCGACACTGCAATCTCTCTGCAAAGTGGAGAAAACGGCACTGCACTGTTCCACCTCCCCCGGCAGGAGAAGAGGCGCCGGGTGGGTCCTGACAGTCAGACACACGCACCTCCCAGCTCCACTCAGGGGCCCGCGGTGAAACCGGAACTCAAGTGCACTCCGGTGGCTGCAGTTACCTGGTAGTTCCCTTTGAGGCTCCCTATCAGCTGGGTGATCTGGCCGAGGACGTTCAGGTCGTGCAGCAGGTTCTGCAGATCCTGGTACAGCTGTCCCGGCCCCAGGTAAGTTTTGTCTACCAAGTAAGCAGAACGGAAGAACATGGGGATCCAGCACCACGTTTTCTAATCTCTTGGAAATAATTTCAGACTTACAAAAAAAATTGCAAAACAGCACAAGTTCCCTGCCCAATGCCTCCCCAGGTTAATGTCTTCATAAAAGTCTAAGCTGAGTAACCTCTATTAGTAAGAGGTAACCAGAAATGACAGCGAATCTGAACCAAATTTCCAACACCAGAGTTCCCAGTGATCTTTCCAACTTTAGTTAAGGAGAACAGAAATGGTTTGTGCTGACTCAGGTCTACACTGCCCAAAGGCTTCTGGGGGGCTCAGTGTGGGAGGAGCCCAGATGTGGTTCCCCACTGACCAGGAAACTGGCCCTGGTCTCACACGTGCAGAAATTAACCAATTCTACTCAAAGCCCACGAATCCACCCGACACGCCACTGTGTCAACACCTTTCTACTTCCCTGGAAACAAACCACTTGGGCTCATGCAGCCAGCCAGGGAAGGCACAGTGATTGCTTCGGGTGGGTCAAGGAGTGGTGGTGTCCTGGCATTTGGGCGCCTGCTGGGCACTTCCTGCTACTGCCCTGAGCTGCTCCATGGTGCATGGAGCCACGAGGCCCAGCTGGGTGCAAGACTTTGCTGCGGCCAGGATGAGATCCTCCCCGACTCTGAACTGGGCACCTGCACAGTCATCCTCACTGAGCCCTGCAGATGCTGTGCCATCCTCTGCATCCCAAACACAAGGAGGATGTGTGGTACAGCCGAAAGGGGTCTCTGTGCTCCCCTCATGGTCGGTTCATAAACACACGCGCCCCAAAACACTCAGTGCTCCACTGAGAGGTTACCCTACAACCATCTGCTACTCCGCAGCACCTCAGCTAAAAACAGGTACACGGGCACAGATGCACAAGGTAGATCTAGACAGCCAAAGCTTCGGGATGTACCTCCAAACAAGCAGTGAACCTGCTCCTCGAGTGACACACACCGGGCACCTTTACTGTGCCTTGCAGCAGGCTTATGACTCAGAATATTTTTGTATAACAACACATACTTGTTCTCATTTGTCAACATTCTTTGCAGTGTGGGGATCTAATCCAGGACCTCGTCCATGCAATGCAACTCTCTACCACTGAACCAAATCTCCAGCCCCATTTGTAAACCTTTGGTGATAAATGCTACTAATATATCCTTGATACAATTCTAAGGGCTACACTAGCTTCTATTAACTAGTGAGTAACACCTACTCTACATTATTATTACAATTATCATTCAATAAAATGGGTGCACAGAACTACCAATCGTAGCCCACATGCACATTCAGTACCCCAGCAGTCTATGCACCCCAACACAGCTCTGCCCACTACAGAAAGGCCCCCAATGTCCCCACAATTCACCCCTCACCCAACCTTGGGAGCCACTAGCCCATTCTCCACCGCTGTGTCCCTCTGAAGGGATCCCACGTCTACTTTAACGCAAGCAGAGTCACGTGTCCTGCAGCCACATTTAGCGATGTGCCCGGCAGAGGGGACTCCTCAGGGGAGGATGCTGAGAGTCTAACCCGTGTACAATCTCACCCCTCGGGCAGGAATCCCAGGACAAGCAGTAGGCGCACACCCGCACGAGGGCAGGGCACGCCCCTACCTGCAGCAGGACACAAGTCTCTCACGCTCTGTCTTTGAAGTATGATGTGGACGACGAGTCAGAAGCTACCCCAACATTTAGCGAGTGCTTCTAAATTGGAGTTGTCAAGGATCTGACACCTGTGTGCGAATCTTGAAAGCAGCAACTCCTTCCTCCACACACTTCTCTGAGTGAGCCACGTGGTGAAATGGAAAACACTTCAACACTGAAACCAGGACCCCGGAGACGCCAACTCTGCACTGGCACCCTGGGGTCGAACAGGACACGGAGGTGGAAACACCATCAGGACTTCCTGGAACACCTGGCCCTCGGTCCAGTTCTGCTTCCTCAGCTGTAAAAAGGGACACCACCACACACTGCTTTGGGGGTCAAATGAAATAACATCCGGGAAGCAGTGCATGAACCAACACATGCGTTAACACTCGTACCACACAATGTGAGGGGCAGTGCACCTTAACATTCACCATGCTCCCCGGGCCTGATCACATTCAAGCTCTTTCTCTGTTGACCGCCACTGGCCCAGCCAGTACTTTCTATGCTTCTTTTCTTTATCATCAAAGCATAGCCTGCCATGTTCCTTTCTTCCAGCAAAGGAACTGTATCAGTTTTCCACATGCTTAACGGAAATGATGTGGAAGACGTATCAGTTGCTTTCCTGTAGCTGAGACACAACACCTGACACAACTCAAAGGAGGAGAGGTTTACTTTGGCTCACAGCTTCAGTGGGTTTAGTCCATGGTTGGCTGCTCCAGGGCAGAAACGGCATGGTGGAAGGCATGGCAGATCAAAGCTATTCACAGCATGCAGCCAGGAAGCGGGGGGTTGGGGGAGGTGGGGAGGGAGTTGTGCCCATCTGGGTCCCCCCCAGTGACCACCGTCTCCGGCCAGGCCCCACCTCCCAACAGTGTGCAGCTATGAACTCGTCCAGGGAGGAACCCACTGATGAGTGCAGCACCCACCAGCCAATCACTTCCCCCACGTGAGGCTCTGGGGGGCCTTTTACATCTAAACCAGAACAGGTCAGGCTTTAAGCCGTGCACCCTAAATCTCTGGATGCATGTGACGGAAACCACAGCTGCCTCTGCTGGAGCATCGCTCTCAGGCCAGGTGGCAAGCACACAGCTCCAGGTGTCCACTCAGGAAACCATCAGTCAGTGGCTCAGCTGTCCCGGCCCCCTTTGGATACTGTGCATTTGTTTCAGGGAAATGAAGCAAACGCTTGGCTGATGTGAACCCCCCCCCCGGACGATTCCCACGAGTGAGCTGCACACACAATGGCGAGCATGCACACCCCTGTGGGGCAGCACTGGCTGCATGTGTGCCTCTGACCACAGATGAGCAGAGGAGTGGACATGGAGCCCATTCTGCAGCAGGAGTTTTGCGTTTCCAGTGTGGAAACTGCCTCCTTACCTGCAGAGCTGAGGCCGGGACAACCTTCCCTGAACTGGGAAAGGCAGCAGCGAAGTAAAAGGACAACACAGTGATGATTTCCTATGGCTCTGGCGGTGTAGGCAGTCTGGGGCCCTCTTGGCCAGAGGCCATCAAATGATGCCCTCCCCTGCTCTGGCTGCTGGCACTGAAGGGCCCAAAGCTACAGATATCAGCGCCCACCAGGCCACTGTGTCCCAGGAGACAGCAGGAATGGGAGAGAAGTTGGGCAGGGGAGGGGCCATGCAGGCCACAGCAGGACAGGGCGGACGGGGCAGTAGGCAGGCCGCAGGCCTCAGCTGCAGGACCACAGGCAGGGTGGCTAGATGGTAACATCAAGGTGTGGTGTGCAGCAACTGGTTACCAACATCAAGGTGCAGTGTGCAATGAAGCGACACAGTAACGTCCTCCTCACTAGCTAACGTAGGGCGGGTATGACAACTGGTTGGTAACACCAAGGTGTACTACACCACACAGCAACTAGCTAGTGGCAACATATCACAGTGTCATATATTCGAAATGGCTGAGAAGGCCCCAAGATTTGCCCACCACGTAAAAATGAGGGAAAGCAAGTTAGTTACCCAGAGGAGGACAAGCCACAATGTACACACATTTCAAAATATCAAATTATGTAGCATATATATAAATATCTGTCAATTAAAAAGTAAAAATTTTTAAAATACTATACACATGGCATCACCTTGCTCCTCCACTGAGTGACAGCGCCCTCCTCACTGAGGCCAAAGGGGTGCCTGCTCCCCGCCGCATGGGAGGGACAGGTGCGCTCTGAGCCTGGAGACCACACAGCCCAAAACGAGGCGTGCAGCAGAAGCACCTCACAAAGCAGGCACAACAGAAACAGGCTCAGGGCATGAGGGGTTTCAACATTACCTCCCGTTTACAGAAGAACTGGTCTATTATTTTCTGGCCAAAATTTATTGATCAACAGAATCAGCAAATCAAAACTTTGTTGGGGCCAATTCCCAGTCACGTGGTTGCAAATTCCCAGGGTTTTCAGCCTGGGAGTAAAGCTCTGTGCAGCTGTGCGCTCCTTCACCAGGGTCTCTGACTGCCTCACCACGCCACCTGTTTCCACGGAAACCCCTGCAACTGGTTGGAAATGCAGCCTGTCTGCTGAATGGAATCTTGGAAGACAAACAAGGGGGATGCGTGGCCAAGGCAACAGCAAGGGCACCAGCAAACCTCATCATGTCTGGAGGGTAGGAGGTGGGGGACACTCAGTTCCCGGGGAGGCTGGGCACGCAGGGCGCAGGGCTGAGGGGGCAGCCCAGCTGAGTCACTGCAGTCTCCCACGCAGCCCCGGCTCTGCAGCACAGAGCCCCAGTCTCCTGCTGGTTACTCATGCTCTTCCAGCACCTGGGCCCATGGTCCCCACCCCCAGCTCCCAGGAAGTCAGAAGCCAAGTCAGCAAGAACTACTCTCTGGGAATGAAGGGACCAAAGTCACAGCCCCTACAGCCAGAATCAAAGTCAGCGTGGGCGTCTGCGGGCGGCTGACAGAGGTCCCACGCGCCTAAGGCCGGCCTGCCTGCACCAGCCCCTCCGGTGGAGCCGAGCTTCTCCCCCCATGCGACTGAATCAGAGCGACTAAAGCCAAGCAGGGCAGGGCTCTCGCAGGGAGTGCGATGGTGGAGGCGGCCAGGGCTTCGCTCGGCCTGGCAGGTAGGAGCTGCCCACCACGGGCTGGCTGAGAGCCACGGACTAGCTGAGGAAGGCCCAGTGTTGTCTTCTGCATGTGAATATCCAGTCCACCCAGCACCACTGGGCAAGCATCTTTTGACCAAGATTCCAAAGTGCAGGCAACAAAAGGAGAAACAGACAAACGGGATCATATCAGACTAAAATGCATCTGCACAAAGGAAAAAACCGAGTGAAGAGACAGCCTACGGAATGGGAGAAAATGCTTACAAATGGTTCATCTGCTACACAAAGAACTCAAAAGCAAAGCAACCAAATAACCCAGTTAAAAGTAGGCAAATACTCTGAACAGACCTTTCTCAACAGAGGACACATAAGTGGCCAAGTACTGTACGTGAAAAACACCGTGACTCATCAAGGGAAATCACAAAGGGATGTCACCTCACCAAGCTGGAGCGGCTACCATCAAAATGACAGAAAGTAACAATGCCTGTAGGAATGCAGAGACATGGGGACTCGGGCACACTCTGGGGGGAATCTAAACCAGCAAGGCATTACAGAGACCAGAATGAGGCTCTTCAGAACCCTAAAATGAGAACGAGCATGAGACCCAGCGGTGGCACCTGTGTCCAGCATTTATAAGGGAGGCACAGTTGGCCAGACCTGTGTTCCCCGCTACGTGACACATGACACCCAAGACACAGCACCAGCCATGGTGTCACAGCAGACGAGGATGAAGGGTCGGATGCACACCTGACGGAGGACCCTGCAGCCACAGCAAGGGCAATGTGCTGTCATTGCAGCAAAGTGAATGACCTAGGGGACACTGCTAGAGGGACTGAGTCAGACACAGAACACAAACACCACGTCTCATATGTGCAAAGTGAAAATCTGATCTGAATGTAGCACAGTGATCCTGGAGGCTGGGACAGGCGGGCCTGGAATTCGGTGGCAGAAACAAGCCCTGTGTCTGGGGCACCATGGGATGACCATGGTGTGTTTATGAACACCTAGGAGAGGGGCTCAGAGCTCCAAACACAAAGGATGACAAGGAGCCGGGCAGACCAGCACATGTCCTGGGCATGTTCTGAGACGCCACATGCACCCCATACATGCATGCCACTACTGTAAAGCAAAAACACAGGAGGCAGAAACGCTGACCACCCTGACCTGATCAGGACAGCCCCTGCTCCTCGAGGGGTCACTGTGTCACCACTTTCTCTGCCACGGGGGCAGTTGGGCACAGGCGCAAGGCTCGGTCTGAAGGCCCCACAGCTCTGCCTCGTCTCCCTGCCACCCCAGCACCCTTTGCATTTGTGAAAGTAGAAAATGTTTTTTAAATGTCAAAATGTAGAAAGAACACACATGGACATGTTTTTACCCACAGCCCCGAACGCGCAGATGTTAATGCTTTGCTGTATTTGCTTCCAATGCCATTTTTACCCAAAGGAACAAGAACTGCTAAGGTGCATGCTATCCCATCACACTGCCGCCTCTCCCAGCACTGGCAGCGCTCCGATGCCTTCCTGGTATCACGACCCACACGGTGAGAAGATGCTTCTCAGGATGTGCGTGCACTGTCTCTCAGCAAGGGAGCGTCACAGGCGGGGGCTGCGGCTGAACGGGAATGCTGTGCCACTGCCAGGGAAGAGGCCCCTGCCACCCCGCCAGGGACCCGAGTTCCCATCTCACGGCAGGAACGGGCTCCCATCCTTCGGCTCCACACAAGTGCCCTGCAGCTCGGCTTCCCCAGCTGCCAGGTGAGAGCCCACCCCAGGGTCGCCACTGCAGGTACGCGGCCCAGCCTGGCCTCTGCTAACGCCAGCCACCAGGAGCGGAGTCCAGACTTCCCAGGGCGCTCAGTGAGGAAGCAGCCCACCCAGCTGCAGGCTTGCACACACATCCGCGCAAGGGCCCCACTCTTGGGAAAGACCTGCAGACCCCTCATCAGCACTGCCACACCGAGGGTGCTTCTCCCTGCAGGCAGCTGGACGAGCCCAGGATGCACAGGGACACGCTAGGCCCCTGGGGCTCTGACCACCGGTCTTCTAAACACTTCCAACAAGACGCTCTCAAAGCGCTGTGGGGGATGAGGACAAACCAGGTGCGTTTTAAAGCGCAGCACTCACTGGCAGACGCCAGTTCAAACCACTGCATTTCCATGTCAGTCTTGCTGCTCAGGAGTCAGTCATGTGACCCCTAACAGTGACAGTGAAAGTGTGGCTGTGCGTTTCCACCCTCACAAGGAGAGGCGAAGGCCGAAGACAACGCGGGACAGATGAGGCGATGGCCCCGTAGCCCTGTGCTCACACGGAAGGCTCGGGCAGCAGGGCCCAGAGGGTCCTCTCCCCCTTCCCCTGCCCCTCCCCCCTCCCTGGGCTCCGCCTTAGACAACACCTCGCAGCCAGGGCTGTCTGCGTGCGGAAAGTGACCGGAGGCCAAGGAGACCTGCACAGAGCAGACGCTGTCCAGGCTCCCTCTCCCACATGGGGCACAGGCAGCATGGGGATTGGAGATGCCACACGCAGCCCCACGAGGCCAGGGCGGGTGCCAGGGCAACACCCCTCACTGTCCTCCTCTTCTCGCCCACCAGGAAGTCAGGGCACTCTGCTGAGCCACTCGTGAAAATGTTCAGCATTCTGCAGATTAACTTTGGGGTTCTGGAAGCTGAAACCAAGCTGGGGTCAGGGGACTCCAGGTCAGCAGTGGGCAAGCCCTGGGCCAGGAGCACGCTTAACGTCCGAGCCGAGAGACCAAGGCTGGAGGCAGGCACACCGCGCTGTGCTCTGGGAGTGGCACCCTGGAGCTGCCCCTGCTGCTCTCCCTGGCAGAGCTGCCCCATGTTTCCATGGCAGCTGTTGCTAGGCAGCGACACCCACGCTGTGCCGCCAACACCAAACCACAGACCAAAGTGACAGGCAGTCACTCAAACAGCAGAAAAGCACTGCGAGTGCAGGGAGAACAGAGACTTCCAACTGTTTCTAGGGATGACTCAGGGATGACAAACGCAGGGAACGGAAGGAGCAGGGCATGGGGTGAGTACAAACTATCTGCAAACTCTGGAAGGCCTCGAGGATGTCCCATCCTACAGAGACATGGACCACCTGGTGATTATGGCACTTGGGCAAGTCCAGGCCTACAGAGGACTGTAACACCGACAGTGCCAATATGACTTCTCTTCGCCATAATGTAGTGCAGGTTGGCCTGGCACTCACAGGATCCTCCTGCCTCAGCCTCCTGAGTTCTGGGGTTACAGAGGAATACCACCAAGTTGGGCTTCACTATCGATCTCATCATCATGGTGCGATGTTGACAGTATCAATACTACTTTGTCTTTCTTCACCATTTAGGAGGCCAATGTCTTTCTCAAATCCAAAGATTGTACTATACATTTCTCTACTATAAACTTGCAACATTTTTTCAGGAATCTCCACTTTGTTCTTGTGAATAGTTCCTGTACTGGTCACCCAGTGTTCTTTTTTTCTTTTTAGAATCTGTCTATCTATCTATCTATCTATCTATCTATCTATCTATCAGAGACAGGGTCTTGCTATGTAGTTGAGGTTGGTCTTGAACTCACTATGCAGCCTGGATTGGTCTTGAACTTCTGGCAATCCACTTCCAATCCTTCCGCAGGCTGGGTTAACAGGAGTATGTCACCATGCCCAGCGACTGGTGTTCTTTCAGCAAATGTACCATCAATGGATAACTAGTGAACCAACTGTTGAACGTGATATTAGGGTGACTTTGTGAAACAGGAGCAATGAGTCATTCACAACGTCGTACAGTTTATTACTGCTTGAACAAAGGCAGAGTGGCTGCATCCCAGGATAAATTTCTAAATTTAAGGTGGAAAATGTCTTCCCATCGAATAGGGCATGTATTTTTATACCATATTTGGAAGGTTTATTTGGCATGTATTGCCAAAAGCTTCCACACCCACGAAATGATGCAAGTTGTAAGTAACTGTCACATATTCAGATGGTGTATAAATTGCTTGACAGTTCAAAACAAAGCTTTCAAGAACGAGCAAAGAGCAGCCAAATGGGCGGATTTTTTCTTTTTGTCGTCAAAATGTAGGCAATTTTAAAGGAAACCAAAACTTTTGATTGTTATTATTGTTCTAAAAATCTCAAAGTTACATCTGACACTTCTCCATGAATCCTTTGGATTCTGATTAGAATGGCAGAGTCCTGCTGTGAAGGCTTTAGCTCAGCTGGTGAGGTGTCATGACAAATACCTGGACGCATATTGGATGTGCTACTTGGATTTCATCACTAGTGTATTTCACGACAACATCTCATAGCATGTCGTGCGTTACAGACAATTCCCAACCTTGAATCATGGTGCTGGCTTCCGTCCAGTAGGTCTGACACCTGGCAAGAACCTAACAACGTTTTCCAACTTAGTTCTAAAGTTGTATTATCCGGGTACACATGACCACTTTGACTAGTAAAACACTTATTTACATCACTGGTTTCCTCCTCATCTGAATCAAGCTCTTCATTTGTACTTTTCTGTCTCTCATATCTTGTTAACCTCTTTGGTTCCCAGTCAGCATCGGTAGCTGAATCACCTCCTCTCAAACTGGTGAAAACAGATTTCCATG
>RJWM01040440.1:0-15487 GCA_004363535.1 Dasyprocta punctata
GGAAAGGATGCGGGGAGGGGGTGCGGGAAGAGAAAAGGGGTACAGGTGCGGGAGCTGGGAGAGGAAGGGGTTCAGGAAACGAAAAGGTGGGGGGGTTCGGGGAGGAGACGCCGCGGTCGTAGTGACAGCGGTGGAGTCGCGGGCGGCCGAGATCAGGGATGCGGGACGGGCCACGACAGGCCGTGGGTGGAGGCCGGGCGACAGCCGCGCCTCCACAAGCCCACCCCCAGCCAACCCCTCTGCCGCCTCCCAGGACCCCACCGGGGGCGGGGACGCGCACTCACTGGCAGGCAGCGGAGGGCAGCCGGCGTCCCGCGGCGACGTCGCGCGAGCTCAGGCCCCCGCTCCTGCCGCGGCCGCCGCGCCGGGTCCATCCCCCGCGCCCTCCGGGCCCTGCCCCCGCCGCCTCAGCCGCCGCCGCCTCGGCCAGGCGCGAGGAGCGGGAGCGAGAGCGCGCGCGCCCCCTCCGCCCACAGCCTCCACCCCCACCAATAGCGCATGCGCAAAGTGGTGCGTCGGGGCGTGCGCACGCCGCCAGGGGTGGGGATAGGCCATGGCCGCATGGCCCCGCCCACCCGCGCAAGCGCCAAGCCGTAGGCGGGAGGACCTGGAGAGCTGTACCGGCAGTCTGAGCTTCTATAGTGGGAGCTGTACGCTCTAGGGGCTGGGGAGCAATGAGGTTGAGGCTGTGCTGGCGCGCCGGTCGTGGGCGAAGAGATGCCAGTCCATGACCCCCGTGTTCCGCTTCCCGAGTCCGTGTCTTCGCTCTTGGGGACACCGGGTGGCAACCGAGTCCTCGGCCTCCTGAGGTTTGAGAGATGGGGGAGAAGGGAGCAATCCGTGCGGAAAAAGACCCAGTTAAATTTGTAATTTCTGATCGCTCCTCCGGGGGCGCATGATGCCGAGCGAACTTTGTAGGGGAATTAGTGGAAGATGGAGGAGGCTACCATCCCAGAGGCTGAGTCAGGAAAAACTCCCTAAGGCAAGGGTGAGGTCTCGGGCGCGGGATGCCGGAGCAGGTGAAGTAAGGTTTCCGGAAGCCTCGGAGGGTCTTCGACGAGGTTACAGGAGATTACTCAGCAGTGTGAAAAGGGACAGGGTCTCACAGTTGGGGCAGGTCCTGGCTGGGTGACTAAGCCGAGGCAGGAGGGTGGAGGTAGGGAATGAACGGCCAGGGCTTGGTGGGTGGGTGGGTGGGTCTGAAGAAGGAGCAGGTGGCTGGCTCAGGTGGTGGGAGGTGCATTTATAGATCCAGGAGCATCGTAGGCCCCAGAAAAAAGGGAGTCACGATGGATAATAAACCTAAATGTAAAATGTAAAGTAAAACAATAACGCCTTTAGAAGAAAAAGCCTTTGTGATCTTGGGATAGGCAAAAATCTCTCAGGACACAAGCATGTACCATAAATGGAATTATTCATAAAGTGAGCTTTATCAAAATTAAAAACTGGTCTTCTTTGGTTTTTTTTTTTAATTTACATTTTACTTTTAAAAAGAGGGGAGGAGCCGGGCGTGGTGGTGCACGCCTTTGATCCCAGCACTCGGGAGGCTGAGGTAGGAGGACTGTTGTGAGTTCGGGGCCAGCTTGGGCTACAACGCGAGTCCAAGGCCGGCCTAAGCTACATAGTGCGACCCTGCCTCAAAAAACCAGGGCCGGGAGTTTGGCTCAGCGGCTTACGCGCCTGCCTGACAGGTACGAGGTTGTGAGTTCAATCCCCGGTGCCGCAAAAAAAAAATAAATAAATAAATAAAATAAAAAGAGGGGAGGGGAGTACGTACACAGGAGAAAATGGAGTGAGGAACAACAATGGTCTGAGACAGATTTCTTTGAATTTCTCCTACAGTGATCGATTTTGTTTGTTGGGCAGTGTTTCTCCTGCTGGCATACAATTGCTTACAATATGAACAAGGTTATAGACAAGGAACTGTCAAAGTTTAAGCCCAATGGAAAGGAGGGTAAGTTATCATATATAAGTAAGTACAATACACAGCATTTTTTTAAAATGATGTAATGCAGTCGTAGGAAGAAGTTGACAATACTAATATGAGAATAATCAAATTTTTGTTACCCATGTACAGCAACTAACTGCTTTACAAAAAAGGAAAATAATGCAATATATCATCACATGTATTTACAGTGTAGTAAATATACTTTTCTGTCACATTTTACACAAACTATTTTACAGATGAATGAATATATTGCATTTAAAAAATGGTGTGGCTGAAACTAAGTGAGTTTTTGTATAGGTCCATTGCATAATATTGAATAAGACATGCCTCATTATGCCTGGGGAAGGGGGGGAGTTGTAAAAGCAGAAACAAAAACCAAAACACAAAACAAAAAATTTTAAAAAACAAAAACCCCAAAGGAAACTGAAAATCTCCAAAACACACACAGCAGAAGGGTTGTCAGCTCACTCTGTCTCCGCCAGTAGGACTTTAGTCCATAGTGGAGGCTGACTGTCTCTGGTGGTGTCCTGGTGCAGGCATAAGTGACTGCTGGAGGACAGGGTACTGTACCCATGCTGGCAAAGAACGTTAGCCCCAGAACAGGAGCATGACAACATGACCAAGTTACTGTATTCCTCTTTCAAAAGTCAGGGAAAACATATACAAACCCAAAACAAATGATAGATCTTACATCAAATTGTATAAAATGGGCTACTTGTTCTAAACTTCAGAATTTTTCTTAAATTATAAGGACTAGAAAAGTGTTTCATTTCTCAGGGGAAGAATATGGATGAAGGATTTAGATCATTCTCATTTTATTTGGAAAACTTTTTTTCTCAAAAGTCAGAAGTTCTTTAAAGATAAATTCTAAACCGTAATTAACTTTTCAAATTTCCAGTACATGGTCAAAAGTATTTTTGCACTTCAAAGAAGGCTCAATTTTGATTCGTGCAATGCTGATCATTTCATGAGGTACTTCAAGTGGATTCATTTCATTCAATACACTCGAGGGAAATAATCTACGAAACATCATACTTTTGTAAACTTGTTTGTGGAAAGATCAATATTTTTTAACAGTAAACCTTTGAAAGTTTCTGTTTTGATGAGAAGCAAAAATGTATAACCCCCACCATCATATGCACGAAATCAACAAAAAGAGAAAAAATATTGAACCAAAATTATTAAAGGCTCTCACTGTCTGCTGCTCTCAGAGCTAAGAAGCTTTGACGCCACATCCCAGAAGCGTGACCGTAATGGGAGCCTGGCATCCTTGGCACTGTGTCGCTGATCTATTTCTAAATCATGTCTGAGTTTCTTTACAAGCACAAAAACTGCTCTTCTTTGAAGTGAAGAAAAAGGAAATTTCAGTTGGCAAGAAGAATTTGCAATAGAAAATACTTGATAAAAGTCTATCTAGAAGTGGGGCATGGTGGTACACACATGTCATTCCAGTGCATTGAAGCAGTAGGATCGCCATGAGTTTGTGACCAGCCTGGACTACATAGTAAGACCTTATCTAAAAAAAAGTTTGTCTAGAATATATAAAGAACTTTGCGGGAGGCAGTGCTAGGGATCAAACCCAAGGCCTCACATATGCGGAGGTACCATCTCCACTGTGAAGCTTCACTCCCAGCCCTTAAAGAACTCATGACTGAATAAGACCACTCAATAAGACAATAGGCCAAGGATTTTAATAAATGCTTCATAAAATGTAAAAGTGGCCAATAAGTAACCAAAAGGTGCTCAAACCATTTAGTTTTTAAGCAGTGTCACATCACTGGACTTATAGAATGTCTAGCAACTGATACCCCAACCATCAAACTGTTGCCTCCTTAAGGATACTGAACTTGCCAGTGAAGATGGTAACAAAATACATACTTGCACCGGGCGGGCGTGGTGGCTGCGCACGCCTTTAATCCCAGCACTCAGGAGGCTGAGGTAGGAGGAGCATTGTGAGTTCGAGGCCTGCTTGGGCTACAATGGGAGCGCAAGGCTGGCCTGAGCTACATAGTGCGACCCTGCCTCGAAAAACTAGGGCTGGGAGTTTGGCTCAGTTGCATAAGCGCTTGTCTGGCAGGCGTGAAGCTGTGAGTTCAATCCCCGGTGCCGCAAAAAAAAAAAAAAAAAAAAGGTACATACTTGCTCTTAATACAAGCTAGCTTTCCTGCGTGCAGCCAAACAGCAGTGCTTCCCCAAAAGAGGACAACTGATCTTCTCCACTGTGTGACCGCTGTGTGACATGAGTTTCCCCTTGGAAATCAGGATTGGTCTCCCCAGCCCGACTCCCTCTTTGCCTGTGGTTTCAGGGCAGGGTTGCCCAGACTGTCCAAGCATCTTGCTGAGGTGCTGCTGCATTCCAGCTAGACCAGACAACCTCTGACCCTTCCTCCTTCTAGGCATAATTAGCAATCCAAGTGCACTGCTTGCAGTCCTACCCACTCACTGCTGGCTTTCTTTCACCATTACCCTTCAGGGACACCCAGAAAGGGGCCATTGTGCAGTGATCTTTCAGACTTCACCAAGTACCTGAACACTGTGCTAAACCACTGGAAATCAGGCTGTAAAGCAGGCCTCAGTTTTCTCTTCCTCGGTTGGCTGCACACAGGTCATGTCCTGTGAGACTTCTTATGCCTTCAGGGCCCTTTGGAGCTGGCCAGGGTCACCCACCCCACTTCGACTTGGTGATAGGGTGCTATGTATGTGTGCATTTTGCAGCCCATGGGTCAAGTAAGTTCAGACCGTGATAAGAGGCTGGAATCACAGTGGCTTTTTAACCAAGTGTTCAGGGTCTATCAAGGCCCAGCACACCCAAAACTGTCTCAGGAGGAAGAATTCTATCCATGGAGGAAGGCAGAACTTCACAATCCTAAGGGTATGCACTGTGACCTGCTATGGCAGTGACCAAGGCTCCAGGCAGCATCTGTCAACCAGGCTCACAGTGGAACTCCGATTTCTTTCAGAGCTTTGGCCCCGGGGGGTTTCTCACTGGGCGATAAGGAGATTGCAGATGCTTATCTTCTGTCTGAGACTGAGCCTGTGACCAATGTGCTTGAGGGTGGCTAGGTGCACCCAGCAGGTTCCTTTATAGTTTAGCTAAAATATTACAAGGTGGCTTGCTCCTCATTCTTCCTCTCCTCACCTGAGCTATCACACACTCAAACAAAAAAAGGGGTTCTACTGGCAGCCAGCTTTGCATTGTACTCTTCCTGCTGTTTCCTGGTGCTCAAGCTGGGACATTCATCACATCTTGGAAGAGGTGCGGTAGCACTTTGAGCCAGCCTGGGGTCTGTATGGCATGAAACAAAAGGTGCTGTCTCTGCAAGCCATGTTTAGGACATTGGAGTCCATCTTGAGGAGCTCCCAGCACAAACAGGACCTCACAGAGAAAGTGGAGAAGTGAGAGGACAGCAAGGTCAGCCTTATTGCCAAGGTCTTGAAGAAACTGCAGGAGATCGAGGGCCTGTGAGACTCCATCCACGTGGTGAAGGACACTGGTGAGGGCAACTTCATGTCCCTAGAGTGCATAGTGGAAGAGAAGCTGAGACAACTCACCAAGTCCATCCAGAACAACATTGCCATCTTCACTGACCTGCAGAAGCAGAGTCAGGACAAGATCGATGATGTCAAGGCAAAGGTGGCTGTGCTGGAGGAATCTGGGGGAGGGGAGAAAGGCAGGACATGAAGACCATGGTGCAGGAGATGCAGAACTCAGTCAAGTGCCAGAGCAGGGAGGACCTAATGGTCCTATGAAGCTCCCCGCAGGCTGTGGCGACCAAGGTCTCCAGCAAGGTATGGGAACTGGTAAGGCTGAAGTGGGAGCAGCAGGCCTTCAAGGAGTCAGCAAGGCTGAGCGTCTCACCCTGCAGGCCCTCACTGAGAAGCTGCAACACTCAGAGGAGGCTACCTTGCACCTCCCATATGAGGTCAGGAGGCTGTAGGAGCAGCTGTGCCAGCTCAGGGCCAAGGCCCCCAGGCTGGAGAGGGACAGAGTTTCCAGACATACCGACACACTGGACACACTGAGACCTCTATGCGCCTGGCTGAGAGCCTAATGTCCAGGAGCCAGGTATACAAGTAGTGCCTAGCCATGCTGCAGGGCCAGAGCCCCAAGGTGAACAGGAACACCCTGGCCAACACAGCATAGATCCTGAGAGAGGCACACCTGGTGCTATATGGCAACATGGAGGAGCTAAAGAGGAGCAAACACAAGTAGGAACATACCTCAGGGAGGACCCAGCCACCTGCAGCCCCCAACTTGCTGACAGGCTGTCACTGGACAGCTTTGAGGCCACGGGAAGCCAGGCGGAGTTGGACTTGAAGATGTTCAGGGCAACCATGAACAGTTTGTGCTAGCACTTGGTCAGAATTGAAAGAAATGAGCACAACCTGGACTCTGCCAAGGGTTTGCTAATTGACCTGAGGAGGGAACTGGACAGGTTGTTTCTGAAAGTTGAAAAGATTTATGAAAAGATCTAAGTGAATTGCGCATGCAGAAAGCAGATTTACAGTCCAGTTTGTCAGACCAAAAAGTGTGTTTCATTCCATATGTGGACCCCCAACTTCTTGTCCCTCTGAAAAGAGGAGCAATCACCAGGCTCTGCAGTTCTCTGTATCTGTTTAATTTATTCAGTGATTGCCACACACTGAGGTTGGAGTCCTGAAAGCCAGCAGAGGCTCTTGGAGGGCACAAGTGTCTGGTGTCAATGGCTGCCACTGAGGATGAACAGAAGCAGATTAACTAATCTCAGAAACCCTGTCTGGCTGACAGATTTCAAGGAAAAAAATTAAAAAGTAGGGGACTTTTTTTCTAATTGTCTTTTTGGGGGAGATAGTAAGACAGGGCCTCACTGTGTAGTTCAGGCTGGACTTCACCTTGTGATCCTCTTGCTTCAGTCTCCTGAATGCTGGGATCACAGGTGTGCAGACCACCATACCCAGCCTTTTCTCATTGTCTTTAGGGAAAATTAATTTCACTTTTTTTCATACTTCTGGCCAATGTTTTTATGATATCTCTTTTGCTCCTTGTTTTCCTCTCCTCTCCATTTTCAGTAGATCAGCTGCTTGAGGGCCACCTGCTTGAGGCCACCTGGTGACCTGAGTGTGTTTTCCATTCTCAAATCCTCTGGTGACATCAGAAGTAACTATGCAAGGCTGGGCATGGTGGCGCATGCCTACAATCCCAGCACGTCAGAGGCTGAAGCAAGAGGATTGCTGCACTGCTCAAGGCCGGCCTGGGCTACAAAGTGAGATCAAGACCATCCTAAACTGCACAGCGAAACCAGTCTCAAAAAGACCAAAAAAAAAAAAAGTATGCAATAACCCAAAATATGGCAGCACAGTGCCCAGAGTCCCTGGTACTCTTGTCCCTGGCTGACTTAGGGGGTCCACCAAATACTGCATAAATGTAGAATCCCAGAAAGGTGAATGGGTTCTTCCAGAAATGATTATTAGTGCTGTCTATAGAGTGATGGTGTCTTCCCCAGGGAATGGAGGCCAAATCATCTTTTTATTTTAATGGTGTCTGCAAAGAGGTTGTGGCAAGTCCAGAAATAGTGAGACCCTCTCTCAAAAAAAAATCAGTGCAGGTGGGGAGGAAGAAAGAAAATACACATCTGCATTCAGACTTGTACAAGAACAGTATCAAAAACCAGAAACAATTTAGATACAAATCAAGAGATAAATTCATGCAGTGGAATACTACTTGTCAATGAAAAGGAATTGTCTACCAGTACACTCAATCACATGGACAAATCTCAAAATCATACTGAGTGACAGAGTAATAAATGAATACACGTTGCCATGCTTGGTTTACATAAAATTACAGGAAATGCAAACTGATCAGTAGTGATCAGTAGTGACAGATCAGTGGTTGTTCAGAACCAGATATGGAGGGAGAAAGAGACAAAGGGACACGGACTTTGGGGATGGTAAGAAAGATCTAAATCTTGATTGTGTCCTTGGTTCTGTGAGTGTTCAAAGAGGTCAGGACTTGGTGCATTGTGCATTTTAAACAGGTGCAGTATATTGTATGCACAGATATATGACTCCCCAGTAAGCTTGTTATTAAGGGAGAATTAGGTGGAATTACTAGCAGATTAGAACCAGCAGAAGAGCAGATTAGTCAACTAGAAAGCAGGCAGCAGGAAATATGCATATGAGGGCACAGAAAGCCAGGTGTGATGGTACACACCTATAATCCCAGCAGTTGGGGATTACCGAGAGTTCAAGGCCAGCCTGGGCTACATAGTGAGACCTTGTCTCAAATAAAACAAACTCCCCCCCAAAAAAAAAAACAAAGAAAAGAAAGAAAGAAAGAAACCCAGAAAAGGACAGGGGAAGCTGTGGGAGGGAAACTAAAAGTGAGGAAGTAGGACCAAGATGGCTGGGTTCTACATGCTCCGCACTGCAAGACTTGGGCTCAAGACCTACATCCCAAGTTGGGGAGGTTGTGGGGCTGCTACTGATTATGTAAGTGACTCTGGCTTGGATGAGGCAGTGGCCATCCCTAAGACTCACCCAGTAAATTGGAAGAGTGCAGAAAGTGAGATGTCACTCAAATCTACAGAAGCTTGGCACATCCGGGCATAATGAAGACACAGAAGGCAAGAAGCATCCACACACAGCGTGTGCACTGTTACTCAGGGTGAAGTATGAAGCGCATTGCTAGTGGTTAAAATATGTATAAGCAAATACAGAAACACCTGGGGGTGATGTGAAAAATGCAAAACAAATTGTGTTCTTGTTTTGGTGCAAGGTCTGATGGAAGTCCACGTGGCACAGATGGTGATTATGGTTAGACTTGCAGATCTCTAAATTCTGGTTGTTTTTGTTCTAAGGAAAGGACATTTTAATGAAGAATACCCAGGTGAAAAGGAACACAGGATGAGCACTCAGGCTGGGGTAAGCTCAGAGGTGAGGGCTCAGCTGGTACATGTGGGTCTGGCTTCCACCCCTAGCACTGCAAGACAAGAGAAAGGGGAAACCATGCAACATCGAGAGCCTTGAGAGAAATGCAGCAGAAATCATCAAAAAATGCCAGTCAACATGTATGGCAAGGGCTCACAGGAAAGACCAAACAGCAAACATGCACAGGGATGTAGGGGAATTGGAAAATATTATACACTCCAGTGGGTGTGTGAAGGAAGCCTCCATTTTGGATCACAGTTTTGTAGTTTCTTTAAAAATTAAATATTCAAACTGGGCACAGACCTTCAAGTCTAGGGCTTTAGGAGGCTGAGGCAGGAGGATCACAAGTTCAAACCCAGCTGGGAGATTTAGCAACTTAGCAAGACTCTTAAGTTAAAAAAAAAAAAAATCCAGTACTGCAAATAAATAATAAATTCACCTACCTCATGGTTGGACACCGCAGTCTCAATTCTAAAGAAACAATATATAAGGAAATGGACATATATGTTCTGTAATAGATACTTTTGACAATGAAAATTAGAAACAACACAAATATTCATAAATTGGTGAATGGGTCACTGCTGTGTCCATGGAATAGAACATATTTAGCAATTTAAGATAAACCAAAAAACTATTTGATCCAGGCATGGTGGTGCTTGCCTGTAATCCCAGCACTCTTGGAGGCTGAGGCAGGAGGATTGCAAGTTCAAGATAAGCTTGGGCAATTTAGCAACTTAGTGAGATACTGTCTCAAAATAAAGACTAAGCCGGGCGTGGTGGCACACACCTTTAATCCCAGCACTCGGGAGGCTGAGGTAGGCGGAGCGTTGTGAGTTCGAGGCTGGCCTGGGCTACAACGCGAGCGCAAGGCCGACCTGAGCTACACAGTGCGACCCTGCCTCAAAAAGACCAGGGCTGGGAGTTTGGCTCAGTGGCTTAAGTGCCTGTCTGGCAGGTGCAAGGTTGTGAGTTCAATCCCCAGTACTGCAAAAAAAATAAATAAATAAAAATAAAGACTAAACAAGGGCTGGGCATGTACTTCAGTCAAAGGGCCTCAGTTCAATCCTCAGTACCACAAAAAAAAAAAAAGAATGAACTACTTCTATAAGCCTAATTGACTAATCTCAAAAAAATTTATGAAGCATGAAGAAAAATTAGCAAACCCTGTAGGATTTCAGTCATAAAATCCTAGAAGGTGCAAAACAACCTATTATAAAGAAAACATCAATGATTGGAGGGCTGGGCTCAAATTTATTGGATTTTTTTTTTTTTGAGATAGGATCTTGCTGTGTAATTCAGGCTAACTTTGAACTCACTATGTAGCCCAGGCTGGCCTCGAACTCAGAGGTCCTCCTGCCTCAGCCTCCAGAATGCTGGAATTACAGGCATGTGCCACCACACCCAGCCATGGCCTCAAATTTAAACCATGCAGTATCAAATATGTCTATATGTGAACACTTTGGGTTTTTTTTTTAATAAAACTGGATAAAAATTATTTTAGAACTGTAGCAGAATCCTTACAAAACCTGACTTACACAGAAACAGGAGCCACAAATGTGACAGTAGTGCAAATATGTGTGAAGTGTAAGCCTGCATTAGAAAACCCTCAAGAGGAATGATGCACTACTCTCTTGCTGGTGCTGGGGTGGAACTCAGGGCCTTGTACCCTCTAGGCTGGGCCCCAACCACTGAGCCACTCCTGGCCTTGTATTTCTTTTTAAAGCAGTCTTTAAACTGTCAAAAATCTTCTCTGAGCTTTTAAAATATTTTCCATGAGTGATATGACTGCTGAAAAGATTCAGTTAAATATTTGGGTGTATTAATGACTCACTGAATAGAAATGCAAAACACCACTGTTAATTATGTGATGGGAAAATTGAATGGAGACTCGTATGCCAGCAAAAATGTCAATTGCAAATGGTAGGCAAAGCCCTTCTAAAATACCATCCAAGTTCTACTTTCAAACTCAGCTATTAGCCTAATACTGACTGGGCATGATGCTCTAAGTCAAACTGATGATTTAACCTGAATAACACAGAAAAATTAAAATTCAATGTATAGACTTGGTGTGGTGGTACACATCTGTAGTTCCAGTACTTGGGAGACTGAAACAGGAGTATCATTCCAACTTTGAGGCCAGCCTGAACTACATAATGAGACCCTGTCCAAAAAAAAAAAAAAAAATTCAGTGTACAAAAAAATTGAATGTATCTAATCTTAACAATCTCAAAAAGTAGGGCTGGGAGTTTGGCTCAGTGCCTTAAGCGCCTGCCCTGGCAGGCGCGAGGTTGTGAGTTCAATCCCTGGTGCCGCAAAAAAATAAATGAATAAATAAATAAATAAAGTAATATGCCACATTAGTTTAAAAAAAATCTCAAAAAGTAAGAGATTCTTTAAAGAAAAACTACGTGATGATACTTACATAAAACCTGAATTATTGCAATTTACCCTGTGAGCCAGAGGCAGCCCTGCAGGGCACAGGAGGAGAAACAAAAAGCAGAATCACCCTTCCCATGAACAGTCCGCAGCCCTGCAGGGCCCAGGAGGTGAAGAAAGAAGCCAATTTAACCTTTCTGTGAGCCAGCAGCAGCTATGCAGGGCCTGGGAGAAGAAACAAAAAGCCAATTTGTCCTTCCCATGAGCCAGCCAGTGCATGGACTGGGAGACAAAGAAACCACGGCCCCAACCCCAAGCAACCAGTTGATTGGGAGGAACACAGACTGAGTTGATAGTAATTGAGGTATAAAAACAATTTATTGCTTGTATTGTTTGATTGACTTTGCAGGCCTAAAGCTGGTAGTCTGAGCATATATTTAGAGGATAGCAATATACAATATAGCAACTATGGGAGATTTCCTTCTGTCTTGTTTTTGAAATCCAATATTCTCACTGTTTTGTTTTGTTTTATTGTTTTGTTTTATTCAGTATTCTGTTTTGATTAGTTTTATTCTGTTCTGTTTTGTTTGATTTAATTATGTCTATGGTGTGGGCAGCAATTTTGAAGATAACAGACATTATGGTAGTCATTGTTGATTTCCTGTTATCCTGTTTTGAAGTCCTATATCACTTTCACTGTTTTGTTTTGATTGGTTTTATTCTGTTTCATTTTGTTTGGTTTTATTCTCTTTAAAATAAATTTGTAAAAAGCTAGATTGATTTTTAAAAAGTTGTAAAACTCAACACTCATTTCTTCTTTCCAGCATAGAAAATATTGGAGAAAGATTTCTTGTGCAAATCCCTCTGCTATCTATGAGCAAAATAATTTTTTTCTGGGTGTGGTGGCATACTCATAATCCCAGCACTCTGGGAAGTTGAAAGTTCAAGCCCAGCCTGGACATTTTAGTGAGATCCTGTCTCAAAATTAAAAAAAAAAATTTAAAGGTGAGGGATGTAGCTCAGTGCGAATGAAGGCCTTGGGTTCCATCCCAGTACAAAAACAAACAAAAAAAGATAGGGCTGGAGGGTTGCCTCATATGCATGGAGCCAAGTATGCACTGCAAAAAACAAACTAAATTTCAAAATCTGTCTCTTTTTTTATTGTATATTGGAAACTCCAATGTCTTATTTATTCACTTATTTAAGGGCTGAGTATCCAACCCAGGGCCTTGCCCACATAGGACAATAGTCAAGCCCCTTTAATGACTATATTCCAGCTCCTAAAATGTCCTATTAGTCTCTTTATTTTGTTAATTTTTTTGTTAGTGCATGTTTACAGTACATAATGATTGCATCTATCATGGGAGTTGGTGCATGGACAGAACTTGTCTCAATTCTTTTTTTTTACAATGCCATTTTTAAGATACGGGGTGCTGTAGACTTGGGGTGGGGCATGTGTGCTTAGCATACACATGGCACAGAGCTCACCTACAGTGACAGCCTCCACCCCAAAAGTTTACAACATTGAAAGAAAACAGTGACCTCAGTTTTTTTTTTTTTTTTTTTTTCTTTAGTACTGGCAGTTACCCAGGGCCCTTGCATTGAGTTACATCCTCAGCCTATTTTTGTTTTTGTTTTGTTTTGGTTTTTTGAGACAGGGTTTCACTGTGTAGTCCAGGGTGGATTTGAACTCATAGTGATCCTCTTACCTCAGCCCCATGAGTGCTGGGATTGCAGGTAAGTGTCATGATGCCAGGCTTTTCTCGTGTCTTCTAATCTAGACCATGATTGTGATGCAGTCATGGGACCAGCACATTGGAAGTTCGGAACCTCAGGCCCCCTCCAGATGGGCTCAATTGCCAGCTTCCTGTTAACCTGACGTTGGTGATTCACGTGCATGGTTCAATTGTATTATGCAAGAGGATTTTTGTAACGCAAAGAATTGAAATGAACTTGAACTTGAGCAACTATGAAGACTGCAATTAGGGCAGGAGAACCAGAGGCCAGCCCCTTCCTGTGAATTGGTGCTATTCATGTGCCACAGGAAAGACAACCAGATGCTAACCCCTCCCTTTGAGTTGGCACCAAAGGGCCGCAGAGAGGAGAACAAGAAGCCAGCCACCTCATGTGAGTCGGTGCCCTTCGTGGGCCACAAGCAGGAAATGAGATACCAGCCCCTTCCAGTGCACAGGCTGGGAGATAAGGGGGGGTCAAGGTCTCCCCTATAAGCAACCAGCTGATCAGGAGAAACAGGCTGAGATGATAGCTACTGAAGTAAAATACAACTTAATGCTTACAGTGTTTAGTGTTTCATTGACTTGCAGGTCTAAAGCCAGTAGTCTGATCATCTATTTAGAGGATAACAATACACAGTGTAGCAGGTATGGGGATCTTCTTCTGAGGGTAGTAGCTATTGTTGATCACCTGTTATCTTGTTTTAAAGTCATGTATTATTTTTGTTGTTTTGTTTGGTTTTCACTATTTTGTCTTGTTTGGTTTTGTTACATCTGATGGCATGGGCAACTATTTCAAAGATAACAAGGTATATTATGGTAGCCATTTTGGATTTACTCTTACCTTGTTTTGAAGTCTTGTGTTGCATTCTTTGTTTTGTTTTTATTGGTTCTGTTCTGTTCTGATTTATTTGATTTTATTGTGTCTGAAGGTATTGGCAGCTATTTTGAAGACAGCAGGAGGCATTGTGGTAGCCATTGTTGATTCCCTATTATCTTGTTCTGAGATTCTGTATCACTTACACTGTTTTGTTTTGGTTGGCTTTATTCTGTTTTATTTTGCTTGGCTTTGTTCTCTTTAAAAAATTATATTTAAAAAAACTGCAATTGAGAGTCTCACATTCTACTGACTGAGCTAACCAGGCTGCAGAAAAAAAAAAAAGGACTGCAATTAGGACCAGAGATATAGCTTGGTGGCACAGTGCCTACCTGGCAAGCTCAAGGTCCTGAGTTCAATTCCCGGTACCAAAAAAAAAAAAAGAGAAAACAAGACTGCAATGGAGGTGAACAGGTGAACAGAAGCTAATGACAATACAGATATAACTAAGAACCTTGTTATTTGCAACATCTAGCACAGTGGTGGCAAACCTTTTAGATATGAGCGCCCAAACTGCAACCCAAAGCCCACTTATGTATCACAAAGTACCAACACTGCAATGAGACTTGAATACTGAGATTTTAATTTAGAAAAAACAACTTCTACGTTAACATCTTTTGTTTTAAAAGAAAAACACAGTAACAGCTTTCAATGATAGAAACAGCTTTTTACTGAAAAGCGAAAGTTTGAAATGTGGCATGTTTTTGTACATTTACTGTGATCTTTGCTGCTGTATGCACACTGATCATTTGTTAAAGCTTGACTGGAGTGACTTTGCTCGCATGCTGATAGAGAGGGCTCTGCATACCCATGTTCCCTAGCTTCATCACCACTGGTCTAGCAGAACTTCCAGTGGAGTGTTGCAAAACCTTTGCAGCATTAATATGTTACATTGCAACCCTCCTGTGTCTCTCAGTGTGGCCTTCACTTTGCTAATATGAGGAACCAGTTAAGAAGGTAGCTTACAAAATTAAAAGTTAGGGGCCAGGGAAATAGCTCAGTGGCACAGTGCCTGCCTGGCAAGTGCAATGTCCTGAGTTTGATTCCCAGTACCAATCAATCAATCAATCAATCAAATTTAGTAGAAACCAGGAAGCATTGAAAGTGTGACATATAATGTATTTCCACTGGATATGGTGGTGCACACCTGTCATCCCAGTTTTCAGGAGGTTGAGGTAGAAGGATCACGGTGAGTTTGAGACCAGCCTGAGCTACAGAGTGAGAACTTGATTCAAAAAACAGAAAAGAAGAATGTATTTCCATGGCAGCAAGACAAACAGCTGTTAGGAAGTGAGTTGTCACATGTCAGTGCCAAGAGGTCATGTGTTTTGTGGGCATCTCTCATTTGCCTCAGGGACTTTGCTTCTGCCCTTTCCTTTGCTGGTTCACCTTTACCTCCAACAGAGGTGACCTTTCTGGGCTCAGCTAAAGGTCATTTCCTCAAGTAGGTTCCAGGCCCCATGGCAAGGTTCTCTTTTTCCCATGATGCTGTCTTCAAACACCCCAAACTTCTCCTTTCTTAGCCCAGCATACTCGAAACTTCCTCTTTCCTTCTCCCTGCTGCTGCAAACCCTGTCTCTCCTATATCTTTAGGGGCTACAGAGGTAATCATTGAGTTAATACATGAACAAATGGCCAGGCATGGTG
>RJWM01040441.1:0-15487 GCA_004363535.1 Dasyprocta punctata
CTCCGCCTTTGTTTATTTCATTCTTTTACTCTTTCCATGGGCTACAGTTCTCGTTTTAGATTCTTCTTGGGTCCAGAGGACCCATCTCCCTCTTTTTTCCTTCTCTCTGTTATTATATTAGTTTATATTCCAGCATTTTGATGGTATATTCAGGGAGCCTCCCTGTCACGGTGTCATCTGGGTGGCCATCTTGGAGGAACTTCAAAATATGCTTTTTGGATGACAGTAAATATTTCTAGCTAATAACTCAATGAGGATGTCTAAGAAAAAGCATATGAAGTTAAACCGGTAATGATTCCACCTAAAACTTGACTAGAAACAAAAGTTGAATGTTTACATTGTTGATACTGGAGAAACTGCCTATGGAATGAAGATTCTGAGGTCACACCCAGTGAATAAGGGATGGAACCATAGTTAAGGGAATCAGTTACTTTGGCCGCCCCAAGGATGAATGCTGATTTCTAAAGCTAAATCATTGAGCAGATGGTCTGAAGAGTTGACACAGATGATAAAACCAACAGGCCAGTTCTGCTGCTGACCAACTGCTGTTATGTGAGACTGAAATGTCATGACCTTAGCACTAATGGAGAAGCAGGAGCCCTTTTCACCCCAGGAACCTTCCCCTTAGGGAGGAAATGAGAACCTGCAAGAGAAGCAGAGGGTGCTGTCCACTTCAGGAATGCCAAACAAGACATCAGTGTCACAGAATCAAGCAGGACAAAGTGGCACCAGGCCATGGAATCGAAGTCACTAACGTTGAGCTAAAAGCAAAGACCACTGATACAATGACTGGCCTGTAACTGGGCTTGAGTATTTGCCAGGAATTGTACTTATCTCAGCGAATCTTGATGACAGTCTTCGAAGCAGTTTCTATCTCTATTTTAGGAAAAAAAGAATAGAAACTTGGAGAATAACAAGTAGAATAGAAATTATACCCAGGTAATCTGACTCCATAGTTCGTTCTTTCACCAAAACCTCAAAAAGTGAGGAAATCACCAAAATGAGAATGACACTTAAACGAATCAAGTAAGCAGAAAGGGATGGGTAAATGCAATCAGGTACAGAAACACCCAAGAGACATAGCTTTAGAGTCAGGACAGACAGAAGGGTGTGTGTGATATTTTTGAAGCCCGTGACCTGTTTGTCTTTAAGCATCTTTAATTATGAGACACCATCGGGTCTGTGTAACTAGAAATAGTCATCTTGGTAAGCATGTGTAATTCAAAAAGCAAATTCCACAGAGCAAAAAGAATTCTATTCTCCTCACTTTAAAAAAAAATAATATTTTGGAATCTGTTTGAAAATCTCACTTGAGAAGAGTGTACTGATATCATGTCTTTTATCTGAGGAGCTCAAAACATTTCATAAACACTCTCACTGTGGCCTCTCTGAAGGACCCTTATTATTTGGTGCCCTGAAGCTAGGGTTGGAGTTATTAGAGAAGAATCCAGTATCTATGTCCCTCTGGGGTATTCTGCACTCCCATGTACTGAGGAGAAAAGACAATGATGATTTAGAAATTGGAATTTCACAGGCTGTTTTGTAGAGATCACACATACTTCAGAACCTCTGAAGAAAGAATATGTTTGTGTTGCTTGCTGTGAGTTAGGAAACTAGTGGCAGAGTCTATGGGGCCTGCTAGATTGCTTTGCCTGAGTTGATTTGCTAAGTAATTAGAATGGATGTCATATAAAGTCTTCCACCCATTCTGCCATGCTGGTAAATAGCTAGATTTAATCTTCAGTATCTTTAAACAGTTGCCATTATTTTATATTGTCCTCAGAGAATCTGTGCATTCCTGCCTACGCATCTTTTATTTATAGAAGAATGTTTTATAAAGAAATATATATGACCAGTAAGACTCACAAAATGGAAATGATTGTCTTTAGTAAACATTCATATAGCACTGTACATTTATGAGAAGGATTTTCTATTTTCCTTTTTTTTTTTTTTTTTGTGATGATCTGATTAGGTAAGCATGGCTATTTCTATCCTATTAAAGGCTGAAGATCACTTTGCTGTCATTTACCTGCTAAACTAGTGACCCAAACAGTTAGAAGTCAGATACTGATACCCACAACAGCGCTGGCCCAATCTTTCCTACACTGAGGCGAAGAAGTAAAGAAATATGGTCAATGAGCCAATTCCCACTTAACTGGCAACAGATATATAATGTTGTGGTTCATTTTATATGTTGACTTGACAGGGCTGTTGGAATAATCAGGTATTTAGTCAAGCATTACCCTGGATGTGCTTAGGTGAATGTTTTTGGACGCAATTAACATTTGAACAAGTGGCCGGAGTAGAGCAGATTGTCATCCCTAAAGACTGCGGCCCACATCTAATGAGGGGAAGTCCTGAGGAGAACCAAAAGCCTGATGCTCCCTTAGATGAGTAAGAGGGAACTCTTGCCTGATGCTTGAGCTGAGTTTTTTTCTTACTTTTGGTCTGAACTGGAAACATCAGCTGTTCGTGGATCTTGAACTTGAAAGCTTTCAGATCAGAACTTATATTGGCTCTCTTGGGTCTCCAGCTTCATGACTGGTACTGATTCTGTTTCTCTGGACAACTGTGACTATACATGCATCCCATCCGTGTTGAATTATTGGGGTGAAGTCCTTCCGTAGCTCTCATTTTTACCAGTACTCACATGTCTGGCAAGAATGACTCCCGGCACACACACTGAAAGATGCACGTGTCTGTGATTATTCAGAATTGAGTGCACAGGGTCTGCAGACTCAGCGCTGCTTAGTTCAGCAGGGGAAAAGGACCAGCATAGAAGCAAAGGGCCCTGGAGCACCTGGGCTTGAAAGGACACGACCGACACTCACCTGTGAAGCCTCCTGAGAAACCAAGGTACTCCAAAGTGCAAGACGATATTCAGGCCCAATTCTAATAAATCAGGGAAGGGACCAGGAAAGAGAAACCCTTCTGAGTTCCACCTAACAGTTACCAAGTATCAAACAGTGTTCAGTCAAATCAAATGCCAGGATAACAAACACATCAGGAACATTCTCCAGACTCTGCCGTGACTGTGGATAACAGCACGAGCTCCACCCGCACTTGAAGTCCCGGGCTGCAGCTCCGGGGTCACTTGGGAACTAGATGGAAGGACGCATCTCGGCCCCTCCTCCCTTCACCGCACCTAAGGAATCCGAAACGCTGAGGGCTGGGCGGACCCGTGTCTTCACAATTTCCTCCGAGGATTCCGATATACATGAAATGAACAGCATCTGTTTCAGGTGGAAGGAGACCAGGAATATTTCCTGAAGGAAGAAATTCTTGAGTAAGACTTGACAAGAAACAGAAGGCTTGCCTAATTTTCTCTCCTGATAAAAGACTCAATTTGCAAGACCAGAAGAATCAAATAAGCTTAAGCTCTGTCTAAATACTAAAGCAAAATACCAAGACATATCATGTACAGGTATAAATTTCCAGTGATGAATGTTATTATTATTATGTACATCCAAAATGTACCAATAAAATTTTTAAAAAAGAAAAAAGAAAAAAATATTAACTCATATCATACAATAAGTTTGGCCAATCTATTTTTCACTGATTATCACAGCCTCAAAAATATACACACCTGGTTGGGTGTAGGGGCACAGGCCTGTAATCGCAGTACTTGGGAGGCTGAGGCAGGAGGATCGCCATGAGTTCAAGGCCAGCCTAAATTGCATAATGAGACTCCTAGCCCAGCACAAGGCACAAATCTGTAATCGCAGCTACCCACGATGCTGAGGTAGGAGGATTATGAGTTCAAGGTCAGCTTGAGCAACATAGTGAGACCTCATCTAAAATAAATGAAGTAAAACATACTCCCTAGCTAGCCAGCCAGTCAGCTTGAGAAAATTGGTAATCAACCCCCAAATCCTTAACATTTCACACGTTGTCATTCCAAATGAAGTACAGAGTATTTCCCTTCACTGAAAACTACTATTCCTTTCTTTTTCCATTTCGTAACATATATTTAATGTGAAGGAAAATTTTGTAGGAAATTTACAAACTATAAAGAGACTGAAATTAATATGACAGGGCCACAAGGATTATGAAACTTTCGTTGACATTTTCTAATTTCTTTCTTCAGAGTACAGTTTCTCAACATAAATCTTACATATCGTACACCTTTTTCATCAGGGTCCATTTCCTAACACTTTTAGTGTTCTACTTCCTCCTTGTGGTAAAAATTAGAATTTCACCATTCCTGAACTAAAAATCCAAGGCTTAGTAAGCAGTAAATTCAAATAAAAATGGACAAATTCATCTAACCATTTCCTTAATATCTCTATATCATCCAAATTCGGGTATTTTTAAAGTGCTTCAAGACTTGTACAGTTTATTCCTTTTCATCCAGGTATATGATAGCATTTAAACAACCAATGTGAGAAGCTGGTCAATTTTTTTCAAATAACACTAAAATTGTTTTTAATAGATGCTTGAAAACAGACACTAAATGCAGCAGACAATGCAATCATTAGTGTTGAATATAGAGCTGATAATCACTACACAGAAGAATTTGTGGTAGGCTTTTCACCATTTATTTTCTACCTACTATGCTAGTTCACAGAGTAAATATCTTTAGAGAAAAGACCATTTAATCAAAATTTCATTATAAGAGCTAAAACTTACAGCTGACTTCTTATCAATGCCAAACTATCACCACAGTAATAAATTTCAATCATTTATCAGAATATATTTTGGGTTGAATTACTGAAGTTATGGATGTGGTGTCAAGGCCAGAAACTTAAAACCTTAAAACCCTCAAAAGTTAAAAACAGGAGGGCTGAAAATTTCAGCAATGACTTTGGTGTTCATAACAGTCCAAGCTCTTTCTCCTCTATAGTGTGGGTATGATTATCTCAGGAACATTACTTACATGGGTCAAATGATAACATGCTAGAACCATGCCAGGGTCTTTATCAATCCATGCAGAAAAGTGGTAGGGGCAATTGATTTAACCTTTGAGGAATTATATTTTCTTCTATTAGTGGGAGTATTAGTCAATGGCATTTATTAAATGTTGCTGTATTCAGGATGCCAAGCTAATTAGATACCAAGAAACTATCTCGCCCTTCAAGGCCAACCTCAAATGCCAGTATCTCTACACCTAGACAGAAATAATTCTTGCCTCAAAGATATGATAGTAGTTTATTGCTAGAAGTAGAAGCACACTTCACACATTATTTTATAATTACCATTGCCCATCTAGCTCATCCCCTACATTCTGACTTCTTTAAGAGAGGAATCACATCTTAATGTATTATATTCTTAAATATGTAGCACAGTGCCTAGCACATAATAGGTGCTCAATAAAAGTTTGTCAACTAAACTGAATAAACTAGGGTGAATGGTGTGATATAAAGTCAAAAGCATAATTATTGCTTTAGATTAGTTCATAGTTTACCTGAAAATGCTCCTGGGTAATTTTTTTTCCTTTCTTTGTCTCTAAGTGTATTGACTGGTTCAGCTCTCTGCAGAATTGTAAAAGAATAAGGATGTGCTTAATCCCTCTCCTGGAGCTAAAGAGTGCTAAGAGAGGATAATGTGTTAGCTAAACGCCCTTTGAGCGCACTTTCCAGTGGCTCCTCCCCAAAGGAACATGACTTGCTGTGCAGCCAGGTGAAGCTCGGCTGCTTTTCTTGATTGACATTACTTCCCGCTCTCCGCAGTAGCCTCAAGGAAATGCCTCAAGGTAAGGCACGGGCAGAATCAGGAAGTGTTCAAGATGTCATGTTTTTAAGGACATGAAGAAGATGTCTGTGTTCCAATAACATGTTCTCCACGATTATGGTAACACAAAATTCCACTGACTACCACGGCTGTGCAGTGGGGGATAAATTGTGCAGTCATGATCAGATGGGTTTCTCCAAAACACCATAATGGGACAACCATCTATGCTCTCAGAGGCTGGAGGGGTCCCCAGAGGAACCACTAGCTTGTAAGTAACACACAGGCTTCCACAGAGTAACTTTCAAAAATTATCCATTGGATATTGTAAAAATTATCCATCGGGTATGGTAAACAATCTCCCAAAATTTACTACAGTCCTTATTCTCAGCTAATGACAAAGGATAGCAATGTATTCCTGGAACTAGAAGCACACTTCACACATTACTTTATAATTACCACTTGCCCAGCTGTCTCACCCCCTACATCTCTTAGCTGTTCTCACCTTTCTGAGCTGTTCTTATTCTCGATTAAATGATAGATGTCATAAAAGAGCTTGAGAGTTCTTTAGCCTTTTTATAGTCTTCAACACATCTGCGTGTCTCCAAGACTTCTGCAACTCGATGGGCCAACAATGATGACTGTCCATGAAAATACAACCTGTGATCCCATGTCCTGCAGGCAACAAATTTCCCTCTGGAGGAGAACTAGATGTTTGGGACTGCAGAGACAGGAAAAGACACACCAGGATGAGTAGCAGAGGCTGCGGATGTGACATCAACCCTGCTGGTCTCATTCAGAGACCAAGCTTATAAACCAGATAACGTGGAATTATCTTGTTAGCTTCCTTTTCTGTCCACGGACCGGAAGTCTAGGGTAGTACAAAAGGGCATGAGCTCAGGAGATGGTCTGCTGGGTCTGAATCCCCAAATCACAGAGTATTCAGTGCATGACCTTGGGAAGGTCATGTAGTTCTCTGTAGCTTGGTTTCATTGTCTCTTTAGGGAGAAGACAGTTGCACCTATTTGGAAGGTCCATTATGAGAAATATCGTAAGTCTGTAAAGGACCTACAACAGTGCTTGGCCCATAGTAGGTGCTGTTATTATTGAATTGCTCCATAAGAGCTAAAGATTGCAATTTGGAATAGATAAGCTTTTGTGACGTTGTTCAACCGGAAATGATAGCTGGAGTTAGAACAGTGCTGGCAACGTGTACATATTCACACACCTCCAAATGTGCTCTTCACTGCAAACAAGGCTCATCTATTCAGATATGTAACGAGGACCTCATTCTGTTTGTAAAGAGAGACACGGATTCTTTTGTTGAGGCTTCATAATGAGACGGCTCTGTGTTTAAAACCCCAAAAGGGAATTCTCACCTTTCTGAGCTGTTGTAATACCTTGCAATTCAGATAGAATTTGCTATCTGCTTTCACTCCAGATCCAGGCTTTACACATTTTTTTTTCCTCCAACTAGGTATCTTTATTTAAGATTCTTTTCCCCAGATGTGTTTGTGTTTGCTTTGCTCAGTTGAATCCTGTTTGTTAATTTCTTTTCCCCTGCTCAAATCTCTGAGCTCTCTCACGTCTTTTATAAACTCACTCAGTCTGTGATGTCCTCCTCGCCATCACTGGTGCGACACTGTCAACCCCGCTGGTACTCCCCTCCCACTGGTCACCCAGGGCGTGGGGATACTCACATCCTAGTCTTGTTCCCGTGTTCTGGCCTCACATGCCTTTCTCTGAGAAATGTCACCAGCTGATTCTCTCCCTTTCTCTGAGAAATGTCACCAGCTGATTCTCTCCCCTTTTTTGATTCATTCTCTCTCTCTCTCTCTCTCTCTCTCTCTCTCTCTCTCTCCCTCCCTCCTTCCCTTTCTTCTCCTTTTCCTTTCCCTTCCCCCTCCTCTGTCTTCTATGTCCTTTTAAGAATAAAAAGAAACTATTACCAAGACAGGCTTTGTTGTTACAACATGCCTTTTCTCTCCCAGTGTATTCAGTGCAGGTACCTAATTACTACCAAATATGTTTGAATGAGATCATTTGTTTTATAAATTACGGCCAAGGGCTCATCTGTTTTTGCGTACTTTTCTTCTCCATGGTATCTAAAGGAGTCAGGTTTCCACTGCTGCTTAGACTGACTCCCCATTGTTCCCTCAATGTGTGACATCTGTTATTTTACAGTGCTTAAGTCATGCGTATGGGCGGCCAGACATCTCCTGGAGATAGCAATGAAGGGCATAAACACCACACATCAGCATGAGCTCTGGCACTCACCCCGGTATTAACACTGCTTACCACCTTACAGAGTGACTCTCTTTGGCACTGTGATAACCATTTTGACTTTGAAGAGTTCAGTTTTCCTTCCTGCAGTGATTCTGACAACTATTTGATATAATTGTCTGTTTGTGTGAAATGCGTGAATGGCTGTATGTTTTGTGCTCCTCCATAATTGAAATTTCCAGGAAGGGGAGTCACTCCCCACTGCATTTTCTTCTTGCGGTGCTAGCCATCCTACCTGAATAGTTTGTACAACTTCGAGCATGACTCATTGGCAATCCCTGCTGATCTAAAATTCATACGCCTGTGTGCTTCCTTCTGAAGGCAGTGATTTGCATTTCTGTAGTGGCTGGAAAGAACAGGCGAGGGTTATTATCTGTTATTATTTGCTGACTACCCAGAGCACTCCCAGTGGGGTGCCAGAGCTAGGAAGGGGAAAGGTCAGCTCTTTAACATGTCCAACTACCTCAGAGTGCCTGCAAGCATCTTGGTGACACTTAATTAGCAGCTTCCAGGGTCAGAGGACTCCAGAAAGCTTCCCGACATCTACTCCCAGCCCACAGAAACTGTCACTTCACAGATTCATGAAGGGAGAGGGCTGCAGAGAACAGCTGTGAATTTTCTCTGCTTCCCCGTGAAGCACAATGGTCAGCTCCGCCTCACCCCTGTTTTGTAGCACTTGAGACTAGGACGCTCCATGGGTACCACCAGTGCCTGCTGGGTACCACGCACAAGTTTTAAATGCTTCTTTCCCCTTCAGAAAACAAGAATGAAGGAGGAGGACTGACCAGAAGTCCTTCTGATGAAGGGATGGTGCTTCCACAGGTGACATTAAAATGACTGAACAAGGCAGATGCTCTGGCAGGGGATGGAGCTGGAAGAGAATCTATGGTGATGAAGCCAAACTGGAACCTGGAACCCACATGTGATAAAACTAACTTTCAAACAGAAAATAAATAGAAGGTTTTATTTTTTCAAAATGAAAGCATGGCTTGTAGCACTAAAGGCACTCTTAGTCAGAACATTACCCTTTTTTTTTAAGAACTTTTCAAATATATTTAAACAGCAGAGCACAAGATCACAGAGTTATTTGTTTGTTTCCTTTCAGAGAATGACAGATGAATGAGCAGGTTAAAATAGGCCATTTATGAACTATGCTATCCAAACAACACCCAGGATTTCAGCACTAAAGATGAGAGTAAAGCTTTTGGTGCTAAAATGTGTCAAAACACAAACATACGAAAACAAAGCACTAGATATCTGAATGTCCAATGACAGGAAAATGGCTTAGCTATCGATATATGGTAGAATTATTGGACAACTATAGAATTATGGTTTCAAGTCATCCTAATGAACCACAGAAACACTCACTGTGTAATGCTCAGTGAAAGAATCAGTATACTAAGCTCTGTGTCTACAGCTGTCTACTCTCACACAGTCACATTAAATTGACACTAACTTATCCCCTAATGAGAGGGTTAATGGTGATTTTAATTCCTTCTGTATTTTGTCAACCCTTCCATGATGAATATGTTTTACTATTAAAACCAGAAAACAAATATTTTTAAATGCCTGGTCTGCTAGGAAGAGATAATTCACTCATCAGCAGAACATTCACTTATGTGATAGAAATTTAAGGTTTTGTGGAAACCCCTCTTATCCAATCTCTTCCACTAGTAATCTACAAGTATCCAAAATTCTCATCATTGGAGATTTACACCAGAATATATTTTGGAAAAACAGTATAGATTGTATATTCCTATTTTCATTGTTTTCTAAATGAGCATGTTTTTAATATCTATTTGTTTATTATGTATTCATGTTATATTTGTGTGTTGGGAACAGACCATAAACAATTTGATCACAGTCTTGATCTTTTTGATAGAAAGCTGTGACCTCAAATGATTGGAAGTACATGATAATTATGGTCTGTTTCTCTACAACTGAGTCACTAGAGGGTACAATGAATACAAGTCTCTAAAGGACTTTTGCTGAGAAGATACTTATTCACAGACATGGTTGAGATCTCGTCCCTTGACACGGGGGAAATATAACTCCCAACCTGCTGGATGTCAGATATGCCCAGTTCATGTCCCCTGCATATCAAAGAATGAATTCCAAGGAACAACGGATACTAAAAACAGGAAAGGTTTATTGAGAAATATCTTCTGGGAAAGATACTGTCCAGATGCTGGAATATAGCAACACAGGGAAGACAAGAAGGAGCAAGGCGGGTCCTCTGGACCCAGGAAGAATCTAAAGTGAGAATTGAAGCCCACAGAAAGAGTAAAAGGAAACACTCAAACAAAGAAGGCAGTGGCTGGTGGCACCTCTGTCTGGAGCCGGACCCACTCTGTGAAAGGAGTTGCTGGAACCTGCAGACGCACCATCAAAGAGCTGCGGCCATGGCAGTGGCGGCAACCCTGGAAGCCTCTGCCCAGAGAGGCAGCATTGGAGGAGAGTGGCAGTGGACAGGGGGAGCAGACCTGGAGGAGTAAACTGGCTGATGGTGAGTACAGCAAATCCCAAACTTCCATGAGGGAGAGCAAGGGACTGGCAGCCATTTTGGGGCCAGAGCTGCTCCTACTTGGGCACAGTCCCATGGAAATTGCTCCAACCGAGCCCCAGAAGGACCCAGCGGGTGACCAACCCGGTCTGGAGACCACGACTCCACACGCACCCTACGGGTGATAGTGGAAGATTCGCAGATAACTGGCCCAGGTTCCCAGGTGGCGGTCCTGCCCCCACACACTGTGCCAGACATCAGGGAGCTGAGGCGGGCTGGGGAAAGGCAGAGGACAGCACTGTAACAGCGCACCCAGTGCTAACCATCAGATATCCATGATCAGCACTAGCTAGAAGAATCAGTCTAACCTCAGAGAAACTACGGACAGCGTGAGGAATACCAAGATCCCCGGTACACACTTGTCCAGAGCAACCCAGGAATATGTCAAGACAAAGAAGCAAAAGGCAGTCTCTGGCCTCCAATCCAAACAGAACAAATCCAGGAGAAGCAAACACAGAAGAGGTTGGGAGTCCCACAACTAAAGTCTCTGAGGTGATGACAACTGAAGTAAAGAAACAGCTTCATGAGGCTATAAAAGAAATTAGAACAGAAATACTAACTCAGCTAAAAGAAGAAATGAAAAACATAACAAAAGAATTGCTATGCGTCTCTAAAGGAGACATAGATGAAAAAAATGGAGCATAGGAAAACAAGGGAAACCTGGAATGAACAATACAAAAAAGATTTAGAATACATGAAACAGATTCAAAGAGATTACCAGGAAATCAAAAACTCCAATGAAAGTTGGCAAAACCACCTGAAGGAAACTAAAGATAGACTTTCAAACCTTGAAGACAGGTTTGAAGCTTGTGATTGTGAAAGGAAAGATCTCTTAAAAATAACAAGAAACCTGGAAGTAACAATACAAAGGCTGCAAGACAACCCAAAGAAACATAACATAAGAATAAAAGGTGTGAGTGAAAAAGCAGGTGCTATAGTTTATACATTGTGTCAACTTGAGAAGTCTAGCAGCTTAATTAAGTAATTCAGCAGCTCTACATCTTGGGGTGTAAAGCACAGTTACCTGGTCATTGTTACAATTTGAGAAGGTCAAAAGTTTAGCTGAGAGACTTAGCAGGGAGCCAGGGGTCTTACTTGGTAAATATCCTCATTCTGTGCAAAGGAAGGCAAGGATGTTTGTGAAGCTACACCCACCCTGGTGGGGGGGGTGTCCTGTGTACTATATAAAGGAGGAGAAAAAGCTTGCTGTTGTTCCCCCCTTTTACTCTGGATGCTTTTGCTTGGCTGCTGCCTTGAAGTGTTGTCCCTGTGCCATGCCACCCTGCCTTGGAGCCAGCTGATTGTGGACTGAAACCTCCAAAAACTGTAAGCTAAATAAACCTTTCCTTCCCTAATTTTGGGTGTCAGGTGTTTTGTCTCAGCAACCAGTGAAAAGTAACCAAGACAGCAGGGGTCAATACAAATCAAATTAAAAACCTATTTACAGAAATAATTTCAGGAAACTTTCCAAGTATGGGAACAGGAAGTGACTTTCAGATAAGTGAAACATATAGAACTCCAGCTAACTATAACCAGAGTATACCTATACCCAGACATATAATAATCAAGATCCCAGAAATTCAACACAAAAAGAGTATTAAAAGCTATTAGAGAAAAAAAAAAAAGATCACCTACAAAGGAAAACCCATCAGAATCACGACAGGCTTCTCAACACAAACCATCAGGTCAAGAAGACCTTGGAGTGAAATATTTCAAGCCCTGAAACTTCCAACCCAGATTGATGTACCCTGCAAAACTATCTTTCAAAATCAACAGAGAAACAAGATACTTCCATGACAAAGAACAACTAAAGGAATTTATGACAACCAAGCCAACTCTACAAAGAATACTGAAGAAAATTTTAGAGAGAGATTAAAAAAATGTCCACAGCTCCAGAAACAGCCACAAAAGGATATCACTGAGCGGGGCAGACAATTGAATAATCCATCATCGGGATTTGAGTCCAGTATTGTTTTCAATGAGCTGTTTAGTTTGATGTTATTCTATCTCAACCTGCCTAATTTTGTTATATATGATGACATATACAGCTATTTCAAAGATAACAAAATATATTAGGGAAGCCTTTACTGATATTCGATCACCTTGTTTTGAAACCCTGTATTGCTTTCATTGTTCTATTTTGAGTGATTTTAACCTATTTTGGTTTGTTTGATTGTATTATAACAGGTAATATAGGCAACTGCTTAGAAGATAATATGAGGCATTGTAGAAATCAATGTTGTATTACTATATATTGCTTCCATTGTTTTATTTTTTTATTGGTTTTATTCTGTACTATTTTGTTTGATTATATTAGGTCTGATGATATGGGCAGGTATTTTAAAGACAACAAGAGATATTCTAAGGGGAGAGGAGGAAAGAAGGAAGGGAAAAGGAAAAAGACATAAATTTATATATAGGTACACATAACATAGTTAAAATGACTAAATGCGTTAGCTATTGAAAAAGAACAGTTAATACCCATATGATTAGATCAGTTTTAGATGTCTGTATCTGTTCATCTGAACAACCCCTTTGAAGGTAGCAATATGCAATATTACAACTACTGTCAAATCTCATTTTGTAAACCTGTAATGCTATTGTATCGTATTTGTTGTTGTTGTTTATTTGTCTCTTTTGCTTTTTGTTTCTCTTTTCTGTGTCCATTTTCTCTTAAATAAAAAAATTTTAAGAAAGAGAGAAATATCTCCTGAGACACAAGAATGGTCCCAAAAGTGGGTTTTCACAGAGGCCATTTCTCCAAGAATGTTTTATAGAGCAAAATAACAAGGTCAGTACAACATGGGTTCAACTATAATCAACCAAACTATAATCAACCAAAAAGATTATAAGCAGAGACATTTTGTTAACATCGATCCAATAGAAAAGAGAGGAACAGACATAGCAAGGGTATATGGCTGGCATCATTAACCTAGGCTTCTCTATGGCTTCTAAAACACTACATTTTGGAGGAAGGGATGGGTCCAGGTGTTCTGGTCACCCACCTGGGTGCCTGACACCTAGCTGGCTTTCATGGACTGTGTTGCATTAATTACAGTATAACCTCAAGTTTCTGTTTCCTCCTTAGGGAGGCAGGCAAGCCTGGCCATTGTGATTTCATCTGGAGGCCATGACTCCTTCAGATGTGCCTCCAGCCAAAGTTGTGATGTGCTCTCATTTCTGCACTGACTTCCTTAAGGACCTGTCCTGGTTATTAATTTCCATCTAATTTAGCTATCTAATTTAATTCCCTCAGTTCAGAGAAGTCCCAGTTCTCTGTTCATTTTGGCACTGTAATTGATCTTGCATTATATTAGTGTCACCAATCTGGGCATGGTGGTGCATACCCGTAATCCTAGCACTTGGGAATCTGAGGCAGGAGGATCACCATGAGTTTAAGGCCAGCCTGGGGAACATAGTAAGTTCAGGGCCAACCTGGGAACTACATAGTAAGAGACTCTCAAAAAAAATTGGAAATGGGAAGAGGAGATACTTTTCTTCACACCCTTCTATGTTATCTGAAGAGTTTACAAAGGCAAAGATTACCTGTGTAATATATACTGTATTTTCAGTAATAAAACTTTTGAAGAATGAGATGAATTTTAAATTAAAGATTTATGCCTGTTTACCTCAGACATACATAGTAGAGTACCAGAGAGTTTGCAGAAGTACAGGAAGAACAAGACTTATCTTTCTCTCTTTTTGTTTTCTCTTAATTTTTTTTTTTTTTGGTTTTTTGTTTAGTTGGGGTTTTTTTTAACTTTTTTTTTCTTTGAGACAGGGTCTCACTATACAGTTCAGGATGGCCTTGAACTCACTTATATGGCCCAAGCTGGCCTGGAATTCATTGGTGATCCTCCAGCCTCAGCCTCCCAAATTGTGAGATTACAAGAGCTAGGACCTATCTTTCTAGAGTAAATTTTGCAGGATGCTTTCAAAGAGTTAAGGCAGGGCTGGCAAACCTATGGCACATGTGCTGCAGTAGGCTGTTTGCATCACTGAAAACTCTGAAATGTTCACCATCACTGGGTTGAGGCATTGAGTAACTGTCATGGTAAGCAATTTAAAACAAGTTTTAGCACTTTTCTTCAACCCTTTTGGCCTACCTCTCACCCTGCATCTCTTCCTCTTTAGATAGTCTCACTTTTTCCCATCGTGAAAGCATTTTATGGGAATAGTAAGGATTTATGCCCTGTGTTCTTGTTTTAATATCCACTACGAGATCGTTTATCAGATTACCAGAAATCACCATCAAACCTTTACCTTCCAGGACCAAAGAATTACTGAAAAAAATGGTAACAGGTAATCGTTGCAGACTGGGAAAGTTGAGGAGAAAGTTCCTGAGGGAGAGGAAGAATATTCTAGAAGGCAAAATCAACCCTGGGGGGCAGCCAAGCCACTTACCCTCTGGGAAGGGGAGATCTGAAAAGGTATATTGGGGTGAGTGGGAGGAGTAGTCAGGGAACACTAACACAGATCAATTACATTTCTTAATTTTATTCCTTCCTAGGAGAAATACAGATACATATTCAACAGCAGACAGGGCCATGTCAATCACAAGATTTGCTGCCAGTGATATACATCTGTCAGCTTATTTGCATCAAGCAAAAGAGCTGAAAGTATGATTTGTGTTCATGATAAATGGAGATTTGGAAGACATTTGCTTTATCCTGACTTTTGCTTACTTAGGCATCATGCGGATACAAAAGACACTGCCAGAATTTGCTTAGACAACACTGAACATGAGGGTGGGAGGGAGAAGGGAACAGAAAATTGCTATGAAATATTGCCACTTCCATTGCAATCCTGGAGCCATCCTTTTAAATTGTGAAATGCTCGCTGCTGCACACGAGGAGCAGGAACCTTTTCTGATTTGAAGGCATGGGTAGGAGGCTTCGTTTGTCAGGGAAGAAAAATGCATAATTCAAACAAAAGTCACCTGGCCCTGATAACTAGAACAAATGAAGCAAAACT
>RJWM01040442.1:0-15151 GCA_004363535.1 Dasyprocta punctata
AACCATTATGAATCAGTGCATAGTTCAGGGACATTAAGTACGCCGACCACATTGCATAACCGTTTCCCCTAATCTGTTTCTGGAGTGTTCTGGAGAAACTCTGTACTCATTAGGCACTGACTCATTCTCTCCTCCCCAGCCCTCCACGGCCTCTCTGCTGCTTCCGACATTTATGACTTCGTATTCCACCTCACGCAAGTGGAATCATTATTTGTGCTTTTACATCCGGCTCATTTCACTAATACAACCCACAGCCTCGAGGATTACCCATGGTTCAGCAAGTGTATGAATTTCATTCCGTTTTTGTATTGTTTTATTATGGTAAAACATACATAACCAAATTTACCATCATAACTATTTTCGAGTGTACAACTCAGTGGCATTAATTACATTCACGATGATGTCGTTCAACCATCCCCACCATCTATTTCCAAAGCTTTTCCATGGCCCCAAATAGAAATCCTGGAATCATTCAGCAATTATTCTGCATTTTCTCTCCCTGCTCCCCATTACACCATCTTAGTTGCTACTAATCTTTCTATTTCTACAAACTGGTCTACAAACTGGTCTAGTCTAGGTACCTCGGTAAATAGAATCATGAAGTATGTGTCTTTTTGTGTCTGGCTAATTTCCTTTTTTTGTACTGGGGATTGAACTCATGACCTCGCATTTGCCAGGCAGGTGATTGTGCCACTGAGCTAAACCCCCAGCGTGTCTGGCTAATTTCATTTAGCATCGTGCCTCCAAGGTCCATCCATGTCATAGCAGGTATCAGGAATTCAGTACTGTTTTTTTCCAGTGCTGGCAATCAAACCCAGGGCCTCACACATACAAGGCAATGCACTGTGCCACTGAGCTATCTTTTATTATTTTATTTTTAATTTTGAGACAGGCTCTCACAAGTCACTGAATTACCCAGGCAGGGTTTAAACTTGTGATCTTTCTGATTCAGGCTCCCAGAGTGCTGGAATTAGAGACCTGTACCACCACGCCTACCTTGTTGGTTAGGTTGTTTGTATTGTTTTATTTTTATTTTGCTTTGTTTTCAGCTCTAAACAGGATCTTTTTTTGTGTGTGTGTGGCACTGGGGATCAAACTCACAACCTCGTGCCTGCCAGACAGGTGCTTAAACCACTGAGCCAAACTTCTGGCCCTAGGTTTTTGAGGCAGGGTTGCACTATGTAGTTCAGGCCAGCCTTGCACTCATGTTGTGGCCCAAGCTGGCCTCGAACTCACAACACTCCACCTACCTCAGCCTGCTGAGTGCTGTAAACGATCTTTTGCTATACAAAAGTTTTTTCTTCAATATACCTTACAGCATAATTTTATTTTTTAATATTTTAGTTTATTGCTACCTGTGTGCAGTACATAACATTTACATACTTTGTGTGAGCTGGGTGTGATGGTGCACTTCTGTAATCCCAGCACTTGGGAGGCTGAGGCAGGAGGATCATTGCAAGTTCAAGACCAGCCTAGGCTACCAAGTGAGCCCACGGCCAGTTTGAACTGCATAGCGAGACCCTATCTCAAAAACACACACACAAAAAAAACAAAATATTCTTTGTGTGGAGTTGGTGCATGTACATAACACATTTTTTTTTTTTTTTCGGCACGGGGATTGAACTCACAACCTCGTGCCTGCCAGGGCAGGCGCTTAAGGCACTGAGCCAAACTCCCAGCCCTGGTTTTTTGAGGCAGGGTCGCACTATGTAGCTCAGGCCGGCCTTGCGCTCGAGTTGTAGCCCAAGCCGGCCTCGAACTCACAACGCTCCTCCTACCTCAGCCTCCCACATAACACATCTTAATTCCTCCTCCTCCTCCTCCTTCTTCTTTTTCTTTTTTTTTGATACCAGGAATAGAACTCAGGACCTCAGGCTTGCCAGGCAGGTGCTGTGCCACTCTTAATGCCTTTTTTCATTCCTTTTCCCTTCCTTCCTGCTCCCCTTCCCCATCCCTTGATCCCTTTCCTTTTTTCTTTTTTCTTTTGTACATGTTTTCAGTACATAACATTTACATTCCTTGTTTTTATTTTAATGAAGTCCAATGAACGTATTTTTCATTACCTGTTTTGTATCATATGAAATCATTTCCTCCTTCAAGATTATGAGGATTTTCACCTATATTTTCTTCAAAGAATTTTAATTTTTTCTTTAGTATAACTATCTTAACTAGTTTTTTATATACATATATATACATACACATATACATATGTTGTTTCTTTCAACTTCTCACACTAGTGAGACAATACTATGTTCACACATGTGTGTCTTATTTCACTTATGAGGATGGTCTCAAGTTGTATCCATTTACCTATAAAAGTCTCTGGATCATCCTTCTTTATGGCTGAGTAGTACTAAATTGTATAAAAATACCACATCTTTTTTATCCATTCCTCAGTGGATGGGCATTTTAGGTTGTTTCCAGGATCTAGCTATTACAAATTGTGCTGCTATAAACATTGGTGTACATATATTGCTGTGGTATGATATTTTTAATTCTTTTTTTTCCCAAATCCATTTTATTTCAAGGAGGAAAAGAAAAAGAAGAAGAAAAAACCAAAACAAAACTCAAGACACATCAATTGGGACAACAATGGTACATACATTGCACATTGTCCTCCCCAAATCATTCACCTGGAGCACAAGACATTTGCATTCAATTGTCCAAACAATACCAGCACAAATATGTCTCTTCAGTGAACTCAAAGAAATCAGTAGTATAACTATCTTAACTAGTTTTTTTATATACATATGCATATACATTTACACACATGTATACATATGTTGTTCCAGCTTCTCACGCTAATGAGACAATATGATGTTTACACATGTGTGTCTTATTTATTTCATTATGAGTATGGTCTCAAATTGCAGCCATTTACCTATAAAAGTTTCCAGTTTATCCTTCTTTATGATTGAGTAGTACTCCATTGTATAAAAGTACCACATCTTTTTAATCCGTTCCTCAGTCAATGGGCATTTAGGTTGTTTCCAAGATCTGGCTATTACAAATTCTGCTGCTATAAACATGGAGGCACATATATTGTTGTGGTAGGATGTTTTTAATTCTTTTGGAAAGATACCCAGAAGGGGAATAGCTGGGTTGAATGGGACCTCTACTCCTAGTTTTTTGAGGAATCTCCACACTGAGTTCCACAGTGGTTGCACCAGTCTGCATTCCCACTAACAGTGGAGAAGGGTTCCTTTTTCTTCACAGCCTCTGCAGCATTTGTTATTGCTTGATTTCTTGATAGTGGTCATTCTTTTCAGGGTGAGATGGAATCTCAGTGTTGTTTTAATTTGCATCTCTCAAATGATCAGTGATGTTGTACATTTTTTCACATATTTATTTGTTGTTTGTATTTCTTCATCTGAGAAGTGTGTATTCATCTCAGATGTCCATTTCTGGATTGAATCATTAAATGTGGGAGGACTGATTTCTTTTGAGTTCTTTATATGTTCTAGATAGTAATCCTTTATCTGAGGTACAGCTGGGAAACTTTTTCTCCCACATTGTGAGTTGTCTCTTTACTCTGTTGGTGGTTTCTCTTGCTGTGCAAAAGCTTTTCAATAGAGTGAGATCCCAGTTGTTGATTCTTTGTGATAGTTCCTATGCAATCAGGATTTTGTTCATAAAGTCTTTCCCTACTAATTGAGTATTTTGGGACTCTCAATCTGAAGCAGCACAGAGAAAATGAGAGCAAGAGAGATAAGGGGGAGGCCTTTAATGTGGAGGGCATGGGAGAGCTTTAGGGGCTGGGGGGTGTAGAAACTCTCAATAAGAACAAAGAAGTGTAGTTACCTTTATCAACTTTGGCTGGGGGAGGAGTTTGGGAGCTGGGAAAATGACATATTAAGAGTTGATTTGAAGGAGCATCTGCCTGTGTAAAATAGAAGACAGATTTACTGGGGTCTGGGAGTGGAGGCTTGGGCGATTGTGGAGTCTTGGGATTGGAGAGGGCTCAGCGCACTTGCAGAAAGGGAGCAGGAGGTTTATCTCTGGAATGAGAAGGAGAGCACTGAGGTTACTCTTGGAGACCTAAGTTGTTTCTCTGGGTCCCGTACCAAGTTGGGGGGATGTCATGTTAGAGATAGCTAAGCCCCAGGCTAGCAGAACCTATCACCTAAACCAACGTCTTCAAGAGTTTTACCTATTCTATCTTCCAGCAGATTTAATGTTGCTGTTTAATATTAAGATATTTGATGCATTCAGATTTTAGCTTAGTGCATGGTGAAAGATATGGAACTTAAGCCACTGAGCCAAACTCCCAGCCCTATTTTTTCTGATGCAGGGTCGCACTATGTAGTTCAGGCCGGTCTTGCTCACATTGTAGCCCAAACCAGCCTTGAACTCACAATGCTCCATCTACCTCAGCCTCCTGAGTGCTGGGATTAAAGGTGTGTGCCACCATGCCCAGCCTCTAATTTATTCTTTAATTTCACCTGTGGCCCATTGGTTGTTCAGTAGGGTGCTATTTAATTTCCATGTGTTTATGATGTTCTTGTGGTTTCCTTTGGCACATGTTTCCAATTTCATTGCACTGTGGTCTGATAGTATGTATGGAATAATTTCAATTACTTTGCATTTACTTAAGCATGTTCTATGAACCAATATATGTTTTATTTTGGAGTATGTCACATGTGCAGCTGAGAAGAATGTGCATTCTGATGTTGTGGGGTAGAATGCTCTGCAGACATCTACTAAGTCCATTTGCTCAAAAGTTTGATGTAGTTCTAATATTTCGTTATTGATTTTTTGTCCAGTTGATCTGTCTTTTTGTGACAGTGAAGTATTGAGGTCTCCCAATACAATCATATTAGGGTTGATTTGATTTTTCATGTCCATTAGTAATTGCTTTATATAGCTGGGTGCACTGGTATTCGTTGCATATATATTTATGATTGTTATCTCTTCCTCTTGGATTCTCCCTTTACAAGCATGTAGTGACCTTCTTTATCTCTCTTAATGAGTCTTGGCTTGAAATTCACCTTGTCTGCAAATAGAATAGCTACCCCTGCTTTTTTCTGAGTTCCTGTCACATGGAGTAGTTTTCCATCCTTTGACTTTCAGTCTATGAATTTCTTTTTGAGTTAAATGTGTTTCTTGTATGCAGCATATTGTTGGATCTTGCTTCTTGATCTATTCTGCCAGTCTGTGTCTTTTGACTGGTGAAGTTAGACCATTAGCATTAATGGCTATAACTGACATGTATTGACTTATTCTTGTCATGTTATTTTCCTGTTGTTGGTTCCCTCTTTTTCCCCCCTTTGTCTAGTTGTTTGTCTTCCCTGGTGAATTCCTTCTGTTGGGGTTCATGGAGCTGTAGTCCTTATTATCTCTTTCTAGAATGTCCTTCAGAACCTTTTGGAGGGCTGGTTTGGTGGTCACAAATTTCCTCAGATGTTCTTTGTCATGAAGTATCTTATTTCTCCATCAATTTTTGTTTGTGTGTTTCTTTGAACCAGGGATCAAACTCACAACTTTGTGCTTGCCAGGTAGGCTCTTATGCTGATAAGCTAAATCCCCAGCCTCTCCATCAATTTTGAAAGATAGTTTTGTGGGGTACATCAATCTGGGTTGAAAGTTGTTTTCCTTTCGAACTTGGAGTACTTCACTCCAAGCTCTCCTTGACTTGAGAGTTTGTGCTGAGAAATCAGCTGTAATTCAGATGGCATTCCTTTATAGGTGATTTATTTCTTTTCTCTAACAACTTTTAGGATTCTATTCTTGTGTTGAATTTCTGGAATCTTGACTATGATCATTTCTCACTGGAGTTCCATATGCCTCATTTATCTGTATGTCAAATTCTTTTTCTCAGCCAGGCATGTTGGTGGAAGATCATTGTGAGTTCAAGACCAGCCTGGGCTACAAAGTGAGACCAAGGCCAGCCTGAACTGCATTGTGAGACCCTATCTCAAAAAGACAAAAACAAAAAAATTCTTTTTCTCTGCCAGGAAAGTTTTCTGTCATGATGTCTGTGAACATTTTTTTAATGTCATTTGTAATATCTCCTGCTTGTTCATTGACTCCTCTGAATCTTAAGTTATTCTTCTTTGTCTCATCTAGCAGCTGCTGGATTCATTTCTTATGATTCTTTGCTAATTTTGGTCACTAACTGTAAGCCTGTCTTCAGTATCTGAGATCCTGTCCTCACATTGGCCTAATCTGCTTTGAATACTTTCCCTGGATTTTTTATTCTCCTAGATGTGTGCTTGAATCTGCTTTATGGATTCCATTTCTTTCCTATGCTGAACTTCCATGCTTTTCTTAAGCTTATCTATTTTTTGTCTGTGTCTGCTCTAAGGTCACTAAGCATGATGTGTATTTTCATAATCTCTATAGTTATCTGAGAGATTATTTCTGATTTCGTTTTTTCCAGAGCCTCATTCAATTGCTTTGTTGTTACCACTTCAGAGAGGCCTGGTGGAAGGGGCCTTTGGATTGTCCCACCTCCTTACCCTCTGGATTTGCCTTTGGCAAACTGGATGTCTGAGGGTGCATTTTGTTTAAATGTCTTCTCATTTTCTTTTCTCTCTTTTTTTAGTTTAATTCCTCCTGGGGTGATGCTTGTAAGTTGTGCATGGTGGGTTGCTTTATTGCTAGTATTTAGGGCCCTTAGGTGATGGCTACTTCTCTGAGGTGTCTTCCAGGCATAGCTGGTTTTTGGTTTTTGGGTTTTCAGTCTGTTGGAAGAGCTTACATCTTCAGCTTGTTGAAAAGTTGAGAAGTTGTTGCTTGCCAACTCCCTGGTTCTTTGACACTGTGCCACATTATTTTCTGTGATCCTTAGTCAATCTCAGTCATGGAATACCAGGAACTATGGCTGTTTAGAACAATTATGTCAAATGATACCAATAGCAGCAAACACAGCCTAGAAAATGACATACTGAGCTAACCCTTAATTTGCAACTTTTAAGTGTATGAACTAGATTTGTGATTATATAACAAAATGTAAAACAAGCCAGATAATTATATGCAATGTATAAGTCCTTAATGTGTCAATTTTGCCCTTGGGGGTTAAAATTTAAAATGGATTAAGGAGAAAATAGAGAAGTGGAAGAAGAGAAAGCAATTAGGAGTAAGGTTGGAGGATAAGGGGGTATCACACCAACTTGGGGAAACTGGTGTAGAAGACTGAAGGAAAAGAGAGATGGAAGAGAGAAAAGGAAGAACAGAACAGAACTACACCTACAAAGAGGTTAGGAACCACTTTCACATTCATAAAAACAATGAAGGAGAAAGAGAAAAAAAAGAGAGAGAGAGAGAAAGAAAGAAAAAGAAAGCCAAACAGTCCACTTCTAGGATTCTCTCCAGTTTCACTAGTAAACACCCTATGGAGACAGGGTCCTGAATCATGCTGATCTATCCCAGTGAGACAGCAGTAGCTTTTTGGTGGGGTAGTGGATAATCTCAGCAGGCCAGCCCTGATCCCAGACTCACTGGGCTTGCCGCAGTCCAAGTAAGTTCCACAGGTCTGAGCTCAGCTGGGAACTGCTGGATGAAAATGGCAGCTGTCCTGGGTTCTGAGGTCAGCCAGCCCATCTCCAAAATGACTTCTGATTAATCCCTCTCTCCTGCAGGAGGACTAACTCCTGTGCACTCATCACCAGCCAGTGCAGTCCTCCACACCTGCTGCTCCCTTCCACTACCCACGTCTCTCTGCAGAGGCCTCCAAGGTCGCCAGCCATTACTGTCACCATGACCGTGCATCCACAGGTTCGAACAGCAATTCTTGCACAGCGAGTTCTGTTTTAAGGAGAAGGCACCTGCCAGCTACCGTAACCTTCTTCTTCATTGAAGTTTTTCTTTTCACTTTCTCTATGGGCTTCAATTCATACTTCAGATTCTTCCTGGGTACAGTGGACCCACTTCCCTCATTTTTGTCTTCCTCACTATGCTATCTTCCGTATCTGGATGGTGACTCTCAGAGAGACTGTTTTCTCTGCTGCTAACTGATGCACTATCTTTTTAACTTTAATTTAGCATATTTTTTTTTCAGCTCTGGGGATCGAACTCACAGCCTTGCTCCTGCCAGATAGGCGCTTAAGCTGCTGAGCCAAACTCCCAGCCCTAGTGTTTTTTTTTTTGAGGTAGGGTCGCACTATGTAGCTCAGGCCGGCCTTGTGCTCACGTTGTAGCCCAACTGGGCCTCGAACTCACAATGCTCTGCCTACCTCAGCCTCCCGAGTGCTGGGATTAAAGGCGTGCGCCACCACGCCCGGCAATTTAGCTTTTAAATATAAGCTTTTGTTTCATCTTGAGTTAATTTTGTATATGGTGCAAGGTAGAAGTCCCTAGTCTTGCACATGGTGTGCAATTGTTTGCACACCATCATTTTGCAGGTGGATATCGTGTTCCCTAATGCTGTTTATTTCTTTATTTTCTTTATTTTTATTTTTTAAAATTTAGCTATTTTTGAGACAAGGTCTTGATATGTAGCTCATGCTGACCCTGAACTCACTCTGCAGTCCAAGCTGGCCTCAAACTTGTGGTAATCTTCCTGCCTCAACCTCTCAAGTGGAATTTTGTTTTTGGTTTTTTTTTTTTTTTTTTCTCGGCACCGGGAATTGAACTCACAACCTCACACCTGCCAGGCAGGCACTTAAGTCTCTGAGCCAAACTCCTGGCCCTGGTTTTTTGAGGCAGGGTCGCACTATGTAGGTCAGGCTGGCCTTGTGCTCGCATTGTAGCCCAAGCCAGCCTCGAACTCACAATGCTCCTCCTACCTCAGCCTCCCGAGTGCTGGGATTAAAGGTGTGTACCACCATGCCCGGCTTTTCCCTATGTTTTACAGTCTGTTCTTAAACTCCTGGATTCAACCAATCTTTCTGACTCAACCTCACAAGTAGCTGGCACTGTAGATGTGTTCCTCCATCTGGATATAAGCTATGATTTGTTTTGTTTTGGTATTGAGTATTGAACCCAGAGCCTCATATATGGTAGGCAAGCACTTTACCACTCAGGTACATCCCCAGGCTGTTTTGCTTCTTGTAGTACTGAGAATTGAACCCAAGTCTCTACATCCCCAGCCCTGTATTTTATTACCATTTTATTGCTATTACTAGTAAAATACAGAGTCTCACTAAGATGTCCAAACTAGGCTTGAACTCGTGATCCTTCTGTCTCTCAGCCTTCCAGAGTGCCAAGATTGTAGGGGTGCACCTATAGGTTTTGCTAGATATAAAACTTTTGGTTGACTTTTTTTTTTCACAATTTTAAGTATGTCATTCTTTTTTTTTTTTTTTTTTTTTTTTTTTTTGCGGCACCAGGGATTGAACTCACAACCTCGAACCTGTCAGACAGGCACTTAAGTCACTGAGCCAGACTCCTGGCCAAGTATGTCATTCTTATGCCTTCAGACCTGCATAGTAGTTTCTGAAATCAGCTATTAGTCTTATTTAGAATTCCTGTACATATCTAAGAAAGATGGAATACTTGGGGAAGGGATGAATGACAATGTATCTCTTACTGTAATAAATCTTTAAAGATTAAAAAAAAAGAATTCCTGTATATAACAAGTATCTTGGTTACTTTTCTCTCATTGCTGAGACAAAATAGTCAATGCTCAAAATTAAGGAAGGAAAGGTTTATTTAACTCAGCGTTTGTAGAAGTTTCAGTCTGTAATCAGCTGGTTCCAAGGCAGTGTGGCATGGCACAGGGGCAACTGTTCATGGCAGCAGAAGACAGTAAAAGCAGCAAGAACAGAAAGGGAAGAAAGTGGAGAGAAGACTCCTGCTGTCCTTTATATTGTATGTGGGCCACCCACCCTAGGGTGAGTGCAGCACTCACACCCATAATCCCAGCAATGAACCATGAATCAGTCACAAACTCTAGGAGCCTGTCCCCATGACTGCCTGAGTCTTTGAGGCAGGCATCCAGACACAAACCATAACAACAAGTAACTTCTCTCCTATTGCTTTCAGAATTTTTTGTCTTTGGGCTTTGACAATTTCAGTTTGACTTTAATGTGTCTCAAAGTGTATCTCTTTGAGTTTATCCTGCATGGAGTTCTGTGACCTTCTTAGATATGTATATTCATATCTTTCATCACATTTGGTATTTAGCCATTATTTGTTTTCTCACTTCAAGTTTAGCAGGACAATGGGCTATGTCCCGTGACTTGTATATTACACGCCTCCAAGGCTCTGCCCCACAACACAGCTCAGGCCTTTCTTTCCTCAGTCCCTACAGGAGAGGCCTGACCTTGCCACACTGCATCTTGGCTGAATCTGAAGTCTTTTTTTTTTTTTTTTTGGCAGCACTGGGGATTGAACTCACAACCTCGCACCTGCAGACAGGCGCTTAAGCCACTGAGCCAAACTCCCAGCCCTAGTTTTTTTGAGGCAGGGTCACACTATGTAGCTCAGGCCGATCTTGCGCTAGTGTTGTAACCCAAGCTGGGCCTCAAACTCACAAGGCTCCACCTACCTTAGCCTCCTGAGTACTGGGATTAAAGTGAATCTGAAGTTTTGTGTTTTAAGCAGGAAAAAAACTACAAAAGAGGTTTTTTCTTAGGGCTACCTGCTGAGGTCTAGGACTCACTTTTTTATTTTTATTTTTATTTTTATTTTCATTTTTGGTACTGGGAATTGAACTCAGAACCTCGTGCCTGCCAGGCAGGTGCTTACACCACTGAACTAAATCCCCAGCTAAGACTCACTTCTTGGAGAAATATATTCTTTGCTCGTTTGGACATTGGGTCTGGTGTTAACACTGCTCAGTTTCTAGCCATTCAGCACTCCCTCAGATTTTTCAGTGAACAGAAAGCCCTGAACTGGTCTCAGAGCCTACAGAAGGACACCATTATCATCCTTGATGATGCCACCCAATACAGATGCCTTCTTTAAGATCCCATGATCTGGGCTAGGGATTTAGCTCAGTGACCTAAGCACCTGCCTGGCAGACACGAGGTTGTGAGTTTGATCCCTGGTACAAAAAAAAAAAAAAAAAATCCCATGATCCTAGCAGGAGATGGTGACACGCGCCTATAATCCCAGCACTCTGGGAATGTAACTCAGTGCAAAGCCCTGGATTCAATTCCTAGTGCCACAATAAGTAAATAAATAAATAAATAATAAAAACACAAAAGAAACCAGGCATGGCAGCACACACCTGTAATCCCAGTACTAGGGAAGCTGAGGCAGGAGGATTGCTCTAAATTCAAAGTCAGCCTGGGCTACACAGTGAGTTCAAGGCCAGCCTGCACAACATACTGAGACCCTGTCTTAAAATAAAATAAAATAAAATAAAATTTACAAAGTAAAATAAAAGACATGGGCATGGTGACACACCCTTGTGATGCCAGCACTTGAGAGGGTGAAACAGGGGGATGGTTGTGAATTCAAGGGCAGCCTGGACTATATAGCAAGACCCTGTCTCAAAAAAATTATTATTAAATTAGGTGGGCATTCTGGTGCACTCCTGCAGTCCCAGCATTCAGGAAGCTGAGGCAGGAGGATCATCACAAGTTTGAGGCCAGCTCGGGCTGCATAATGAGACCCTGTCTCAAAAATCAAAACCAACCAAACAGAACATAGTGAGTTCAAGGCCAGTCTGGACTACATAGTGAGATTATGTCTCAAAAAACAAACAAAAATTAAGTGAAAATAAAAGCTCCCATGTTCCTGAGCAATGGTGTGGCTGGGGCCTGACACCCAGCGAATGCTCATGGGCCCCAGTCCTTGTTTCTTGGGTGTGTCTGCCCACACCGGATGACTGGCGTGGTAAACCATAGAAACACTGATTCTTCTCCCTGCAGTGCTCTCTGTGGAGGATACAAAGCTAAGGCTGAAGCAGAACAACGCAGCGCCTTCCTTTGCAGGAAGCGGGCATCTGGCATTGACGGGAGCTATGGCGCTGAAGGCAGGGTTAGGTGCCCAGCTGGCATTTCCTGAAGGCATCTTTCTTTTTTTTTTTTTTGTGGCACCGGGAATTGAACTCACAACCTCGCGCCTGCCAGGGCAGGCGCTTAAGGCACTGAGCCAAACTCCCAGCCCTGGTTTTTTGAGGCAGGGTCGCACTATGTAGATCAGGCCGGCCTTGCGCTCGCGTTGTAGCCCAAGCCGGCCTCGAACCCACAACGCTCCGCCTACCTCAGCCTCCTGATGAAGGCATCTTTCTATTTATATGTACTTAGCTTCCTCTTTTCTCCTCTTTGATTACAGGATTGCTTCCTGCTGTATCAGGTTTTTTCTCTTTTCTTTTTCTTTCCGTCTGGAAATCCCACAAAGCGTATATTATTCTGATTGGCAGTGTCCCCAGGGCCCTTCAAGATCAGTTTCTTTTTATTCATTGATTTTCTTATGGATCTCAGATTGGATCTTACCTTCCAGCTCACTAATCCTTTCTTCTGCCTGTTCCAAGCTGCTGTTGAACCTTCTAGAAAAATTTTCATTTCAGTTATTTCACTCTTCAACCCCAGAATCCACCCCCCACCATAGAAATTTCTCTATTAATATTTTCAGAACTGGAATTATGAGTATTACATGTGCCACCTCTGGAAATCCGAGTCCCCACTTCTCAAAGGCTGCTGACTTCTATTTACTGAAACCTGGGGCCACTGTTTGTAGCTCTTTCATACTATTTGCAACGTATATTCTTTGTTGTGTGTGGTCACCAAAATTTCTGTTCTATTGTCTCTGAGATCAGTCAATGATCCGACAAAGATTTTCTTAAATGTGTGATTGCCAAAAGGAAGAGAAGGAAGTGCTGTCTCTTTAAATTCTTTGCGACAGGAAAAACACTTTAGCCTGAGTGTTGAAATGACAGGAAATAATGAAATTTCCTAAAGCTGCCAGCCTCCTCCTTAGACGCTTTCCTGCACGCTGTAAGTGTTCACTGAGGCTTCTCAAGTTTCACAAAAAAATGCTGCAGGTAGTTTCTACAAACTCCAGCTCCCTAACCCACTGTCCTGAAAACCACACCCTTCTACTATGTTATTTCTACAAATACTTTATCAATCACCAAGAAAAATATGACTTGATTAAAATTGCATCAACTCTAACATTCAGAGTAAAGTGCTTTTCTGAACAGTTGGTTGAGAATTTCCGATAACAAGTCCAGATCTCATTTTGCCTGACAGTTCCTCCTCAATTTATCTCCCTGCCCTTACACATTCCCTGAGCAGCATGAAGCAACCAGGCTGCGCCTTTGTCATTTTGCTTAGGAATCTCTGCGGCTTCGTGTCCAAGTTCATAATTTACAAGTTCTGCTTTTCATTCTACTCTGAAATACAATTCCTCCAAGCTTCCTGTGACTATATATCGAGGGTTCTTTTTATTTGTCTTTTTGAGACAGAGTCTCACTATGCAGTTCAGACTGGCCTTGGGCTCATTTTGTAGCCCAGGCTGGTCTTGAACTTGCAAATGATTCTCCTGCCTCAGCCCCCCAAGTGCTGAGATTACAAGAGTGCACCACCACGCTCGGCTTTTTACATCAAGGATTCTTTACTGTTCTTTCCAGGTTTCAAAAACATATTCTTCATTCCTGCTAAGCCTTCACCAGACCATTCTTAAAGTTCAGATTTCTCCTAAAGGTTGACTGAAGGCAAATTTAGGTTGTGTTTTTTTTTTTGTTTGTTTGTTTGTTTCATTTTGGTTTTTTCCAGTACTGTGGGATTGAACCCATGGGCAGTCTACCACTGAGCTATACCTCTAGACCTTTATTTTTTATTTTGAGGTAGGGTCTCACTAAATTGACCAGGCAGGGCTCAAATTTGCAATCCTCCTGCCTTAGCCTCCCTGACTGTACCATGCCCGGCTTAGTCTTGACTTTTTCTGCTTTGCTCCTCAGTATTCTTCTATTGGGCACTCTCTGGCCGCTGCCCAACTCCAAGGTCAGTCCCACATTTTTGGTATTTGTTATAGCAGTGCTCCATTCTTGGTATGCACATCACAAATTTCCTATTGCTGTAATAACAAATTGTCCCTGGGCTGGGGGTGTAGCTCAGTAGTACAGTACTCACCTAGAGTGTATATGACTATGGATTTGATCCCAAGTACCATGCACACACACAATTACCACAAGCTTAGTGACTTAGACAGCACTCATTTAGCACCCCACCAATCTGTGTGCCCAAAGTCCAACACAGGTTTCACTGGGCTGAACTCCAGGCCTTGGCAGGGCTTCATGCTTTCCAGAGGTCCTAGGGGACATTAAGGATGTTGGCAGCGTTTAATTCCTACTGGCTGGAGGACCGGGCTTCTGGTTTTTGGGCTGCCTGTCACCTCGGAGTAATTCCCTGCTTCCAGAGACTACCTGAGTTTCTTGGATCCTCAGCGATACGTGGAGGGTCAGGTGAATCTCACACCTTGGATCTCTAACCAGCTCCTGGCCTCCTCCCCTGCTTTCTCAGGACTCGTGGAATTGCATGGGGCCCACAACATAATCCATAATGATCTCCCCTTTTCAAATCCCTTCTCCCTAATTTCATCTGTAAAGTTACTTCTCCCACGTGTGGTGACACAGTCACAGGCTCCAGGCATCAGGACCTGGACATATTTACGTATTTATCATTCCGCCCACCACACCCTCTAGGAGTCACCACCTTGTCCCTCCCCAGCCCTGTCCCTCTGCTCCCTGAAACACCTTTGCCCTGAAATCCCGAGCACCTTGCGGCTCCAGGAACAGGTCGTGCTGTGTCTCCCACCTGGCACTGCTGTCTGACTGGAGCTCCCTGCCCTATTTGGTCACTCGTCCTCCAGGTCCCAGCGGTCTAGTCGTTGTCTTTTCAAGTGTGTTCGCCACCATCGCTCCCGCTGCGTGGGGCAGGCCCACTGTGTCCATCGGTGCACAGGCACATCACAGTGCAGGGCCAGCAGACGGCCGGTGCTCATCACACCTTGCAGAATGCGAGGTGGACCTAGCGATAGGCTGGGGAAGCTTGGCCTTCACCCCCTTCACTGTCAGGCCCCGAGAGAAGCCCCACGGTGTTTGCCCAGAGAGGTGAGTATTTTCATAAAACTTGAAAAATTAAGATCATCTGAACCAGTTTAGTGGCACATAGCTGTAATTCTGGCTATTTGGAGAGTTGAGGCAGGAAGACTGCAAGTTGAAAGCCAGCCTGGGCAATTTCCCAAGACAGGTGAAAAAGTAAAACTAACTTTCCTAAACTGTTAATAATTAGAACACAAGGCTGGTGATTTAGCTTAG
>RJWM01040443.1:0-15479 GCA_004363535.1 Dasyprocta punctata
TTTTTTTTTTTTTTTTGTACTGGGGGTTGAGCTCAGGACCTTGTGCTTGCCAGGCAGGTGCTTGCACCACTGAGCTATAACCTAGGCCCCAAATTATCTGGTTTTGATTGGCTTTAGTTTGTTTTATTTTGCTTGGTTTTATTCTCTCTAAAATAAAATTTTAAAAAATTGGACAGTCCTTAGTTATGCTGTCTTTTGATTTTGGTTTAGAAAAAAATATTGAAGTCCTCTGATTTGTCTGAGAACCTACTTATTTACCCATAAAGAATGATATTGTTTGAATTATCCAAGCACTGGTGTGGAAGAGAAGGAAAAAACTGATTTTTGTTTGTTTCCTAATGATCACGAGGTACACCGGTGAGGATTGCCCTCCGGTAAATATGCTCCAGTGTTGAGGGAGGGTGTCAAAATTCCTTAGCATTTTAGCAGTTCTGGAAGTGTGACTCACTCCATATGTTTAATGGTAAATATGGTAAGCCTTTTATATTTCTCTATCAAATTAATTTCCTAGAGTGCCACAGTGGTGAGTAATAGAATATTAAGAGACAAAAATGAAAGTGGTGGACACATGCCATTTGTCACACACCAGTGAGTTTATTAGCTTAAAATTTTTGTCAATACCCCAAACCTTAGAATAGCTTCCCTTAGAGGAGTGGTTCCACTGGAAAGTGCAAAGTCTGTAGTGTTGCTATTGACTAGTTAACAGATATTTCTTTAGTTTTTTGTTTTTGGAAAATATTTCTTGGCCCCAAATCAGCACTGTGCTGTCAAGAGTCCTATGAGAAGAATAGTCAGTAGTCAGTAGATATGATTGATGCCTTGTTGTCTTGGAGTAATGTCTGGAGACTGAAGCTGACCTGGACCCTTAAAACCTCCCACTCTAACCTCCATGATCTCTTTTCACTCTTTATGTGTCTGGGAGTGAAAAAGTTCAAGATCCTAGGGCATAACAGAGATCTGAGGTAGCAACAGGCTGCATGCCTGGCAGCACTGAAAGGGGAGCCTGTAGTAGCTATACCCATATTACTCTGCTGCACGAAAAACAAGCAGACCTTTGTTCTGTTGAGCCATGGAAATTCTTCAGTTGTTTGTCACAACAGTTCGTTTACCGTGCATAGCACATCACAGGTCTCTAATAGAATGAGAGTTGTGCTATAAGATGAGATGAAGGCCTAATTAATTATAAGGATAGCTAGAAAGACAAGATGACATTTATTACCAAACTTGATAAAGAGAGATGAGCTTCCCAAATGAGAAGGGTGGGGAGAAGGCTGAAACAAGCAGGGTAGGCAAAGTCCACGTGGCACGGAAGTACACTGAGCTCAGTGTGTGGCAAAGCTTCTCTGCAGGGTCTCCATGGATAGTTTGGAGAAGATGCTGGGAAGGTTGGAGCAAGTTTCATTCAGAAGGCAATGAGAATTTGCAGGGCATGGGTTAGCATGGCACTCGGACATCTATGCAGAGTACGGATGAAGAGGGCAGTGTGTGGAGGCTGGTAGACCTCTTAGAAGGTTGCCTCCGAAATCTAGGGACGATCACTGCATAGCATGCATAAAGCACACAAGTCACTGTGCTCAGCACTAAGAACTATTAGTTCCACTTAATTCCCTCACCCTGGATGAAGGAAATGGCTATGGGAATGAAGAGAAGATAAGTGGATGACAGAAGAACATGCAAGCTATAAATTATTGATGGAAAAATATTAACTAAATGATGTAGCACCTTCTAAGAGGGTTGAATGGTCTTATTGTTAAAGTAATAATGGGGGTGGTGGTTACTAAATAACCCTATCCTGTGTCCCCTCCTTTTATGAAAAGCTATTTAGAATGCAGCCATCCTAAAAGACATCCATGGGTCAAGCTGATGTTTTGTGAGTGGAGCCAGGACCAATATGGATATTGACCATCCCAGATAGAGTTTCCCCAGGATTTCTAAATTGAGGTTGATTTTCTGTTGGTCAGCTGGATCTGCCATTCAATAGTTACCTCCTAACATTGGGTGCAAGGTCAAGCAGGAGGTACTAGTTGTCTAGAAGTCTTTGTTTGCTGTCCATCAGAAGGACACTTCAGGCTGTGAGGGAGAGTAGGGAACATGGCCTCCTCAAAGAGGAGCTTGGGGCCTTATGTGCTCAGTTTTGTAGAGGGCAGCTAGTTTGGCCACAGGATTCACCCATTTGCTTAGTGTCCAGACATTTGTTTTACTGTTCTTTCCTGAGGGTATGGATTGGTGATAAAGTGAGTCAGACTGGATAGGAAAGTAAACTATAGTTGCCTAAGATATGGACCTCATCAGACTTACTTAGGCAAGTGAATAGTAACTGAATGACATTGGTAGGAACTTAGTAACTATGGGCAAAGGAACCCTCTGCCAGGGATGCTGTCATTAGTACAGGCCTGGAAGGGACCTGAAATTTTATCAAATTTAATACCAGGACTGTAAACAGGATTTCATTTCAGCTGTACCCAAGAGGAAGCTGTTTGCTCTTTCTAGACATATCTTAAGATTTCATTACCACATTGTCCCTTTTAATATACACCACTGTCTTACCACCCTAAGGAAGTTTCTTGTCTTTTCTTTTTCTTTTTCTTTTTTTAGTATAATCTAATTCTTTACAGCTGCAGCATGTTCTGCTTTGTTGCAGTTTAGTGGCTGCAAAGAGACACCACTGGGCCACCCATATTGCATTCCTTTGTGGTAGACAAAGGCACTGTGAAATGCCACATGCCTTAGAAGCAGACATAGACTGTCTAAGGATCCCTGTGCAATGGAAACTCCAATTGAAATTGTACATAATCGCTAACATTCCACTTACATCCAACGGCTGAAAGAAAGGGTAAGGAAAAGCTCTGAAACCAGGGTGTCATTGTAGGCTCAGCCTCATATTCTGACAGGTGCACTGGAGCTATAAATACATGCTGAGCCGTAGTGACAGTACAGGTAGACAGCAGCTGCGTGGGTATGGACCAGCTCCCTGCCTCTCTTACTGGCAATACTGAATGCTGGAATTCTGAACTCATTCTGTGAGAATCTGAAGTCCGCATTTCCATTCTATATGCAGGTTTCTGGAGTGGACAACAGCTTCTGCTAAGACAATCACTCTTGGGGCTCTTTGCATTGCCTGATGTGGCTTGGTTATGGGCTAAATCTTGTTAATTGGGGGAGAGGAAGAGAGTCACTGTGACTCTTTTTTTTTTTTTATTAATAGTAAAAGACAAGGCAGAAGAGAATCCCCCATACTTGCTACATTGCCCACTGTAAAGAGATGCTTGGGTTGCTGACCAGAGGCCTGGCCAAATCTACAAAACAAAAGTTGGTTGATGTTCCTTGGTTGCTATCAATCCAGCCAGACCTCTGAAACAGCAGGTTGCTCACGGGGGGTGGGGGGGAGTGTTGTCCCTGATTCCAGTGCCGCTTGGGCCAGGCAGAGGCCCCTCGTGGGGCCCTTCTTGTTCTCCTCCAAGGTCCTGGGCTCAGGACCCCGGAAGGCAGTCCATATTGAGTCCTGATCGGTGCCTGTGCCACTCGGGCCAGGCGGGAGCCCCTCGCGGGGCCCTTCTCGTTCTCCTTCCGAGTCACTGTGACTTAATCTTACTTTGCTATGTAGAATACTTCCATATAATCAGTGAATTAGGAAAGAAGCTTAGAAATATATGTGCTGGCTGTAACATTTTATAAAGGAGGAGACAAAAGCATCAAGAGATAGAATCACTTACGTGAAGTCATGATGAGTTGAGGATCATTAGAAATAGCTTGGCATATGTAAGAGGAACCTACTTGGAAAAGTGAGGGCTAAGGTCTCAGGGCCAGAAGTGCAAAAGGGCTTCAGAAGGGAATGGAGCCAGGATCTTGAAACTTTAGCCACTAAGGTTTCTTGGTCCCTTTCTTTCTTTTTCTCGAAGTCTCTCATGTCTACTTCTCTGAACATCCATTTTTATCTCTTTTTCTTTTCCTCCAGCCTGACCTTTCCATTAGCTAACTATGGGCCGCGTATACCCTCCCGTTTGGTGCGCAATGGACAGAAGGATGGCATCACTATGGTCCAGTGACAATATTCTAGAAATGAGGTCTGACTGGCCACCCTGGGGTAGCTTTCCTCTTTTCTGTGCCACTGTTCTCATGTCCCTATCTGCTTGGCAGGGACTATGGAGTAGATGCTCTAAGAAGCAAATGTATGTGGGAAAATGGGTACAAGGAAAATAGGTAGGCTGTCTACTGCGGGACAGAGCTATGATGAGATCTGGAACTCCTATTCCTGTGTTTTTTATACTACTCTGGAGCGTGTCCATAGAACTCCTCAGAAATTAAGTACAAATTGAAGTAGGAATTCAGAGTTGGAATTGGGACAAAAGAGGATCCTTTATTTCTAATCAACCCAAAACCTCAAGCTTTGGCCTGGGCTGTCCATCTTTCACTCTTTTCTTTTGTTTTTCAAACTGTTTAGAGCCATGTGGACTGCCCATTTACTGAGATCACCTGAGATTCCAATGACCAGGTTGGCATTATTCTAGAAACTGACTTAAATGAAATGTATATTGGTTTTGCAGCAATCCAGCAATCATCTTTAATGCTTTATGGAATCTGAAGACTTGGTGTTGGAATAGGAAAGGGATATTTGGTCAAAGTTTTTCCACCTTTGTTTTACAGATGGGGAAAATGAGGTCCTGGGAGGTAAAAGGACTGATGTGTGCTATTTTAAAAGCTAGCGACAGTGAGGCTAATGAAGACAGTCTCTGTTCCTGTTCTATGCCTGAAATAACTGCTTGTAACAGTCCTTCTTTGAATCTGGACGATAGCCATGAGGACATCTGGGAAATAAGACTCTACTTGAAAAGCCAACTGGTGGTCAGGCCTTCCTTTGTATGTTTGTGAAGAGCTTAGAGAGTCACTGCCTTATTCAGACAGACAACAAAGTTGGCTCAGCCCACAGAAGTGCCAGCAGAAGCCAGGACTGGGAAACTTTAGTCCCTGGCGTGGCCCATCCAGTCCAGATAGGCGATTCCCACAGTGACCCTGCAGCAGCTGAGGAATCTTGCTCCAACCCTCACGCACAGCCGTGTGCCAGAAGCACACAGCTACCCTCGAAGCTAGGCCTATCAGCAGAGAGCAGTGTTACGGCTCATTTGTGAGACACCAACCCATACATGTACCGATTTCACTTTCCTAGCAATGCATTTCTAGTCTGTGCACAAAACTAATATATCGCCTCTAGGGTATCACTGGCTTCAAAATATTTCTCCTTCCCTTTTCTTTTGGGACATCAGAGTTCAGAAACTGCATTCATATTTATGACAATCCCATTCTTCAGCTTCTCTAGGATAGATCGCAATTTTTTTTTAAGTAAGCTTTAAACTCCATACCTATCCCTTCTCAAACCCCTGTGTATATGTTCATTTATTAGCTGTGAACAGAGCTTGTACTACAGGACACCAGGAGGAAAGTTTGTCTTTTGCTGGTCAGTCCTGACTTTCCCCACTCTGACCTTGAGGCGAAGTCATTTGCCTCTCACAGGCTAGGTATCTCACTTGTAAATGCTGAAAATAGAAACAGGAAGGCCACAGCTGTAGTTGGTAGTTGGTCTACTGCGCAGTTTCAAGGAAAGTGACAGTCATGTGAACTAAGCTGTGAATAGCATCCTCTGAGTTGTGTGATACACACACACCCGATGTCCATGCAAATGGCCCTGGAAATGGCTAGCTGGCACAAGAATTCTAAATGCTAAGTTTTGCCAAGTGCCCTTACTTTCATCGAAGAAACCCAGGCTGGTGAAATAATAGCTAAGAACTGGGGCGCTGGATCAGAGACTCTAGGTTAGGATCCTATATTTATCACTTCCCATTGTGGGGCCTTGGACAGGCTACATACAGTAAATGCTCAGTTTGCTAATCCATCACTACTGTGTTTGCTACTGTAGAAATCCTGCCTTCATCTAAGGTTGGCTCACCTTTGGAGCTCTGGTTCTCCCTATGGCTACAATTGGACCCTTCCTTTCCTAGGGTACGTCTTCTGACTTTAGAGATATTTCCTCCGGGGCTTCTACGAGCCTCTTCAACAAACTTTTCCAGAGCTGCTAACATCTTTTCATGGAAAAGTGTTTTGGCAGCATTTTGAATGATAAATTAGCCATTGAGTATGGTGAATAAATGCAACAAACATAAAATGTTCCCTGTGAAAATGAACACATTCACTGCAGCAACTAACCAAGGTGTCTGAGTTTTGAAATTAAGTCAAGGTTCACCAAGGATTTTTTTTTTCTTGTCTTTTGGGGAGAATTGTAGGCGAGACTTACTTCAACTACTTACGAGACTCTTGTTTGATGCTATTTTGAGTTCTCTCACATGTGGAATTTATTTCTATATTTAGCTTTTACACCAGCACCCAAGGGTATTTGAAAATGTTTTCAGTTGACCAACTGTAGTGTATTAACAGAGCCTTGCATATGTTTCCCAAAGCACTTGAATATAGTTGACTCCCTAGCTCAGTGGCCCTTTCCAGCATAATCTATAGTCTGAGCTATGCTGGCCACACCTTTAACTAAAGAATATCCCCACTTCAGAACTGCCAGATCCTCCAGATAGCAGCAGACCCTTATTAGTGGGCAAATTCCAAAAATAAAATGCTGCTGATGCCAGAAAGTACCCTCTCAGAAAAATTTTAATTAGAGGAAGAGAACAAAAGTGTGGATGATCAGGAATATTGCCTATGATTTCCAAGTAACTAGAATCTTCTATCAAACCCTGTCCTGTGCGTCTGAAGGAAAATCTGGCTTCTTAAGCCTAACTATGGGAGTCATCTTTTCATTACTGTAACAAAATACCTGAGGTAATTAGGTTTATTTTGGCTCAGAAATTTGAAGGTTTTAGTCCATGGCCAGTTGGCTTTGTTGCGTTTGAGCCAGTGGCAAGTCTGCATATCACAGTGGGAATAGATGGCAGAGGAGATCCATTCACCTGGATGTTAAGGAAAGAAAGAAGGAAGAGTCCCGCAGCCCACTGTCTCCTTGACCAGAAGACTCTCGGTTATCACCCACCTCTTCAAGTTTCTATCACCTCCCAATAACACCCATCTGGAGAGACTGCCTTGAACACATGGGTATTTGAAGATCCAAACTATAGCGCTAAGCATGGACAAAGACCCCAAATCTCATATCTTGCTCATGATAAACTAAGTATTCTGACTCAGCGTTACTTTAGGGGAGGACAGACAATAGCCCAACCTGGAACAGAGAGGGTTGACAGTGGCATGCGGTGATGCTTTCTTCCCTGCAAGAATGCTACCCAAAGCTCCCAAATCCTAGAAGGCCCAGCCTGAATATAAGGACTCAGGAAGCAGCTGATTGACAAAGCCCTTCTTTTGTTTATTTCTTTTGTTGACTTGCAGCAAGCTACACAAAGGAAAATTATTTCTCGTGGTTGCAGAGTCCTCTCTCAAAAACCTTTATAAGAAATGATCCAATTCAGCCACACTTACAAAGGCTTGTATTCTTGCATTTGTACTGTTTATCTTGGGAGTTTCTTTCCATTTTAGTTTAGTTTTTTTTTTCTTTTTCCCAAAAGGTAAATGCTTGACTTGCAACATGAAAAAGATGTGCTATGTAATGTAGACCACCACCTTATTACTGTGACCAAGACATATAGGTTCTGAGCTCAGCTCCTTATAAGCATACTTGGCAGAGGGAAAAACAAAAAAATATATATATATATTAAGTTAAAAGGAAAATTATCCATTGCCACAGTGATTTATCATTGTTGAACTTAGTTGTGAAAGATAAAGGGAAGAGTTCAGCATTTGTAAGGAGCTGAAGCTGGAATTCTGTATTAACAGATGAGACGAGGACCTGTGAAATACGAACATAAATCCATAGTGTGTCTGTATGTGGTGTGGATGTGAAACATAAAAAGACATATCTACTTCTGAGAAAATAAGTCAGAAAAACATGCTCTACCAGGACCACAGTTATTAGCTTCTGTTTCAAACAACCCAGGCAAGCTCAGATTTTCTTAATTTCTTTTAAAACATTTTATATATTTGAAATGCAATCCAACCATGTTTTGCTAAATAATCATAGAAACAAATGGCAAAATCCTTAACCACAGATCATCAAAATAAGCCCCATAATGCAATATATACAGAATAAAATCTTCACATATGATTATTTCATTATTCAAGTCAATGGTTTCCTATTGCAAATTTGTCCCACTAAAAATGGCAAACAGGCCAGTTGTGGTAAGCTTTCTGATACTTGCATGCTGACTCAAATAAATTTTGTTAGAACAGAAAATAGCTTGGCCTGGATGATAACTCAAAAGCAAAAGATCCTGGAGTGTAGAGGAGAATGGAAAGAATTTCCAAATCTGCCTGTGATGTTCTATGACAGGAGCATCTGTCTACCCAGAGATTTACTAAAAACTGATACTTATGGAGCAAATTGCTTCTCTTTCTTTTTCCTTTCTAGCGAGCCAGTCTGCATACTTCCACGTGTCTCAATCTCCCCATCCAGTTGGCCATCAGATCCGGTAGAACCCCACTCCCAGTAGCTCTTGACTCTGCCCTCTCTTTGTACCTCAACAGCCACTGCCTCAGCGTCACTGTCTTCAACCCAGCCTCCTTGCTCGGCTTAAGAGAACTTTCTGGAAAGCTGCTTGCTATTTCACTACTTAAAAACCTTCGATGAGTTTCTGCTAAAGATGGATTAAGCACATATCATTCTGTCTCCCACAGAAAACTGTGACAGTCTCTGGGGAAAACACAGGGAGTTGATAATAGAAGATACGCAGAAGGACCAGACAGACTGGGGAAGAACTCCAAGTACCTCAGGAGGGTGACAGATGCAGTGCAGGAAGAGCAGGACAGAACAGGACAATGAGAACCCAGGAAAGGGTTGAGGGGGAGCGGGGAAGCATCAGGGAGATCCTGGAGAAGAGGAAGCTTAAGAAAAGATCTCGAATTTTATGACTTGCCCTCTTTTAATGTGATGCAAGGGGCAAGAGACATGTCCCACTCCAAGCTGTGAATCTACATTTTTAAGTCACCATGAATGGAAACAAGTAGGCAGGAGGGAAAAGAAAGAATCAAGATATATTATGTACAGATTCCCTATGGTGAATGTATTTGCTATGTATAAACATAAACCAATAAAACTAATTTTAAAAATTTAAAAAATAAAAATATAAGGTATCGCTTAATTTCAAAACAGTTTGTGATTCTCTCTCTCTCTCTCTCTCTCTCTCTCTCTCTCTCTCTCTGCTGTGAATCCTGATGAATGACCCTTCCTTCCAGCCCCTTTTTCCTTCTCTTTTGACTTGTCCATCTTTGGTATCTGCCTGTGCCACCCAGCACCCTCAGGCCCTGATGTGTTTCTTCACTATGGATCCTGCCCCCCTGTCCACCCCATTCTCACTTACATTTTTAGATGTGTCAGATTCATAGCCCTACTGTGTGGCCCACAAAAGCATTGAAGAGACTGGTTTGTGGTTAAGGTCAACATAATATGTATTTTTAATGACAGGCCCTATTGAATTTGCAGAACTACTTTTGGTCCACATTATATTTCATTGTAAGTGGCTCAGAAATAGTGGTCAGGAGTTCCAGTTTCACAGACTGCCATGCCCTTGTGGTGTCGGCGTGTCCTCGTGGTTGGAAGGACATGGAAGCAGAAAGGGGAGCCCTGCTTGTTCCTTGATGGTAAGATTGAAGGGAGGGACTCGTCTTTGCTCTCATCTCCACAGGCTTTCTGCTCACAGTGCAAACCCCAGCCCTCTGCTCCCATTTGAGGAACGGTTTCTGCGAGTTCCTTTTTAAAGCCCGCTAATCCCAGGAACTGTGAGTATTAACCCCAAGCCAATCCTGGTGCCAGGAGAGCAAATATCCTCACTGTGGTGCATGGAACACCTGCACGTGCAGCTCCTGCCTCCACAGCAGCTGGCAAACCAGAGCAGCTCCCAGAGCCCCTGGCTTTGCCATCGGATGAAACACAGGTCAAATCTCTCACCCTCCTCATTTACCTTGCAGTGTGGACAGCCTTTCACCCGCTCTGGCTCCAGTTTCTTGGTGTGTTGTGCAGGGGATGGTGTGTGCACAGGCAGAGCTTTGTGAATTAAGTGTGGATAAGGAATTATTTTGCCTCTTTTCCTCCAACTGCAAACATAGCCTCTCCTCTTGCCCATCCAATCCCCATTCCACCCTGTCTGTGTGGCCTGGGCAACTAACATTCCTCTGGGACCAGAGTGGGTTGTGTAGTTCATTACAAAGCAAATGGGCAGGTGACACTTTCCCAAGGGCAAAATAAGCCATTCCAGAAAAAGAAGGTGTGAGGGCTTAACAGCAGGGTGAGGCACTTGGGAGGAGGGTGGGCACTTCAGTTTCAACACAAAAAGCCAGTGAAGTACTTAACATAAGCACCATCTGACAATTTCCCAACACCAAGACCAAGAGAGGTTCAGTGAGGATGTGGATGAACTAGACATTTTGCAATAATGGGGTCCTTCTGGATAGTGCATGGCTGGGTAGGGACAGGGAATTTAGGAATTCAATGTAAATAGGCAAATAGTGGCATTAAAAACTGAACGTAGATCACAGAAAAATTTAAGAAGGAGAGAGAGATATGGCACAATCTTTGTCAATTTTCTTGTGGATTTTTGATTGCACCATTCCACTTCCTTTCAAAAGCAAGGAGCATCCAGTTCCACCCCTGGAAGCTCTCTGAAAAGCAAGGTCTTGGAGAAGATGTGATAAGCCGTCCCAGATGCCAGTGCTATTCATGGTAACACTGACAGATCAAGTCCAGCTGGGAGTCCCTGTTTTAGGGTTGAGACACTGGTCCTCACACCTTCTATCTTCTCCTGGATCTCATTTTCCTGGACCTCTTTACTTACGTGACGAATCTGACCCTCTACCTTTGACCACCCACCATGGAGAGGTCTGAGAAGACCCTCTTCTGCTTCGTAAGAGAAATAGACGGATGATGCCTGTTTGGAGATGGAAGAACAGCTGTCCCAGTGCACCTTCTCTGTGCACTGCCTGCCACCCACCTTGGCCTCTGGCAGCCGTAGTGGGGGTGATGAGAGAGGCAAGAGAAGCCTGCAGTCCTCACCATGGGACTGAAAGTCTACCCCACGACTGCTCCCCGGTTCAGTTCAGCTGCACAATCTGACTTTCTTGTCTGCGGAGTCAGGAAATAGGATGCAAGACAAAAACAGGACAAGGCCTGAGATAAGGGCCAATCTAAGACAAACAGGAAGTCTACAGTATGGCCATTCAGTGGCATGCTCATTTGTTTTTCTCATCACAGTCTTATCAGCGACTTCCTCAGTTATGTGACTGCATTGATTTTGCATAAGTACCCCAGATCCCCCAAGCCCAGTGACTTCAGCTCTGCCTCTGTGGTATATCCCACTTCAGTGAGAGACTGCTGAAAGGAAACACGGTTCTGTCTGGCCTTCCCTTTGTTATAATCCTCCCGCGGACAGCTGCTCATCTTGCTGGCCCTTGTTCCCTTTGTCCACAGTGCTTCCTCAAGTAGCGCTGGACACTGGCCTGCAGTAGCAATCAAGTCCTTTGAATAAGATGAAGAGAAACACAGCATTAGTATTGCTCCCCATAGCAAAATCTCTGATGTACCAGCCCTGGGCCCCCACATTCCTCCTTGCTGGCTGCAGGTGTCCCTGTGTTCTCTTCTGTGCCTGCTGCATCCCAGAGGCTACTCTGCTAGGAGTTCTCTGGGCCTCGGTGCTGGAGCCGTGGCCAGCACCTCCCCCTGGCTGTGGGAGGATAGGGGTCTCCCAGTCCCTTAGCCGTCCAGGTTGTGGGTGACACTCCTACTGCTTACTGTTAATGAGCTTCTAGCTGCTTTTGTAGTTTCTTGCTGTGCCAAGTAAGGAGCAATGCTCTCTCCTTGCTTGAATCATATCCCAGTCCTGGACCATAAAACCGGAAGAAGTGCTCTTTCACTGGGCCTTCTTTCTTTTCATCTTTTTCACCTATTCGCTCTGCCTCCCTTCCTTCTGCTGAGATGTTGGGCAAGGGCTATGAGTAGATGGCCTGAGGATCACTTGAAGGACTCTGACTTTACTCTCTGATAATTGCTTCCCCCTCGGGCCATAGCCCATGCTAAGGACCAGACTTGGGCTCCTTGATTTTCTGTGTCTGCAGATGAAGTGTTTTCTTCCTTTGCTGTAGAGATAAAAGGCAGCATCCTGGACACTACTGGCTCTTCAAACCTCTTGAAAATTAAACACTGGCTGACTTTTTTTTTTTTTTCTTTTAGCCAGGAATCAAACTCACAACCTCACACTTGACAGGCAGGTGCCGTGCCACTGAGTTATATCCCAAGCCCTGGTCGACCTGCTCTTGTGGACTAAGTTCTCAGTCCTTACTGAAAGAAAACCAAGAGTAGATTCTTGTGGTTTAGAGAGGTTTCTTGTTGTTTTTGAAGGTGAAGAATGCTCCCCTCTGTATGAACAAAACCATTACTGAGTTCGGGTTTGCACTGCTATGCAACATTTTCATCACTCCCTCGGCTTCTGTTCTGCAGTGAGGGGGAAAGAAGGATAAGTCAAGCAAGCACGGCACAGCCCCACCTTTAGTTAACTTAGTGAACTAGCAGAACAATTGGAGTTTCCGAAAGGTGGAGGGCAGCTGGCCTGAAATCCCAGACATAGATGCCAAAAGTATTCAGGGAACTTAGGAACATTCCAATCTGATCACATGGAAAACCAAGGATAGAAAGTTATAACTAAATGTGACGATTGGCAAGAAAGCTACAAAATTGTTGCAGTGTGTAGACTCCTTTAAATCTGATTCTGTGTGTCTTGTTTTCTATTCTTTAGTGGAGCTGTTAATTCTACACTTTTAAAGACCTTATCTTTAAATTTCGTTTGTGAAAGGATATTTGGACAGAAACAAGTGACTATTTCCTCCTCTCAACTGTACCCAAACTACCACATAAGCCACAAGGGCACAGGCCAGGTACTGTAGGTCACAGGATGCTGGCATATCCCAAGTGTAGATATAGTCCCCGAGAGGACATTAGCAGATGCTAACAGACACAAGCTAGATGACTCATCTTTAATTAACAGTATCAGTTGGATTTTATTTTTCACTATCAGTGTGGTTGGTGAGCTGAAAATGATTTTTCCTCTCCAGCTTGACCATATGTCCAAATAATTAATAGCTTATGAGAAGAAAATAAAGCCAATGATAGCATTTATCAAGTACTCTTTATATATCGAAACTGTGTGAGTCACTTTCATGTCATAGCTCATTTAATTCTCTAAGAAGCCTTGAAGTAGGCATTATAATCTCCATTTTTCAGGGGAGACAATTTGGACTAAGAAAACATTAAGTTTTAGCCCAAAATCACAGAGCAGGTGAATGATAAGGTTGGATTCTAGGCGGAACAACTCCTGCGAGTGAAGAATTTTCAGCTTGTGTTCAAATTGCAAGTTGTCCTTTGCCTGCCAGTCTCCAATAGCTCTTTCTTTAATCAGCTTTGTACCATTTTTATGATTTGATAAGATGAACATTTGCCCTTCCAATTTAAAAGCTTATTGAATCAAATTGGAGGCCAGGGATTCTCAAGACGGTGAACTCTTTGTTTTCCCAAAGATTTAATGTTCTGGAAAGACTGTTTTCCCTAATTCTTTCGAAGTACACGTCTCATTTTTCCATTACCATGATTTATTTAAGCCACAGTTTTATAATATGTGAGATTTGTGGACTGACTATATAAGCAAACTTATGTGTTCAACATGTGTATTCTCCCGTGCAAGAAACACGATGGATTTTGACAGAATATTTCAACAAAAAGCTGAGACTTTTGATAAAAAAAAGCAAGTTAAGCCACAATAAATATACATATGATACAGGAAATGTATTAGGTATAATATCCTGTAGTTTACCTAGTTATGCAATCTTCTTCAATTTTGTTCTTTTAAAAAATGTCTATCATTTACATTTGTTACAGTTAATTTTCTGTCAGTTTGGTTCTACTTTGTACCAAGATTTTAGTCAAACTTCAGTCTAGATGTTGCTGTGGAGGTATTTCTTAGATGCAATAAAATTTTACATCTGTCATCTTTGCGAAAGCAGATTAACTTCCATAATATTGGTAGGCCTCATCCAGTCAGAATGATCTTAGCAAGAAAAAGACTCAGCTGCTAAAGGATGAAGAAATTTCAATTTATACTTCAGATTCCAGCTGCAACATCAACTCTTCCTTGGGTTCTCAGCCTGCTTGCTTTCCCTAAGGATTTCAGACTGGGAGCCCCTATGGTCTTGTCAATCAATTTCTTATAGTAAATTTCTCTCTAGGTAGCCAGCCACCCAGCCAGGCACACACAGATACACACAGACACATGCACACACGCATGCATACACGCACACAGATGCACACACCGACACACATATACACAGTTGATTGTATTTCTCTGAACCCTAACTAAAACAGCTATCAATGAAGTAAGATGCAAGGGAACATAAAGCCCACTTCTTAATGGCTCAGGGTATGATATGCTGAGTTCCCTAGTCCATAGGTTATCGATAACACTGAAAGCTATTTCCACACTGGTATTTGCCACAGCATATGAAAAATCAATTTAAAAACATTTGCAGTAGCAATTTCTTTGTGAAAAATGTATTTGCACCTCTCAAGAGGTTCCCTTAGGAGTCACACATCATATTTAAGGGAAGATTTGTAGGCAGCATTTTTCTCCATGATGATAACATTCTGATTAAAACTACTTCATCAAAACAGGACTTCTAATGATTAACCAAAAACACACAGCTCTCAATCACAGTGTAGTAGATTTTCAAATGAAATCCCACTTCCAGTTCACATGAAATCCCATGTACGTATGTACATGGAGGCTCAGAAGTAAACCTACTGAGTATGCTAACCTTTAAATACTCCTTCCACTAGAAAGAGAAGTACAAATAGTGATGGAGCATCTGTCTCCAGCTGTGTGGGCTCTAGGACGGGGATTCCAAGAGGGAGAGTTGGAGCCCCCTTGTGATTGGAGCCTGTGTGGTCTATCGGCTTCCACTGGCACCAAGGCCATCATATCCTTTAAAATCAGGATTATTTTTGAGCCCATGTCAACAACTTGGAGCATAAACAGTGGCATTCTAGAATAGCATCTCAACGTTCAAGTCTCACAGGTCAACAACAGACCAGTCTTATCTCATCCACCCTTCTAATGGCACAGTCTACAAGTCTTATGTTGTGTACCATGTAGAAAGACCAATTTTAGTTATTTTTACTTCCTGGTTGCTGCCAAAACTCAATCTCATCTCTGAAGGTACTGATGTCTTGATCTGGAAGAGGTGTGGCTTGTTCTGTTCTCTGTCTCAGTAGCCATCCTGCACAGTCTCAGCGCTATCTGTGGACAAGTAATGTCCCATGCAATGCTGAGCCAATGGGAAGACTTGGAAAGGTGTGGGCTCCCAGGGTTACAACTCATGGGGCTGCAGCTCCAGCCTTTCAC
>RJWM01040444.1:0-15479 GCA_004363535.1 Dasyprocta punctata
AAAAAGAACATATTTTTGAAGAAAAACCAACATGCTGGTAGTGGGAAGGAAGAACCATCATTGTCTCAAATCTTTTTGTTGGCTAGGCCCTTCAGGTCCAGGCCTGTGTGTGGGATAGTAATCAGAGCAATGAGGCGCTGTCTACCAAGATAGCTCCTTGCTAAACAAATGCAATGAGACACTTCTTAATGTCAAGTCACCATGCTTAATTGCTCTGTAGCAGACAGCATGCTTTTTCTAATAACCAATTCTGCATTCTTATGAGGCACTCGCACTATTTAGCATTGCCAGATTTTCTGCTGTTTTGTAGTTTATCATTCTGTTGTATTTTCAAAAAGATTGCCTGGGGCGATTATCAGTCAAGTGAAGAGAGAGAAATGATGTGTACCTCATCTCAAGTTGTGGTTGACACTGAATAAATATTTCTGGTGTGATATAATTATTATATTGTTGTAGTGATAAAAAAATCACTCACAATCTTCAAAATTGCTCAGTGGGCACACTTTCTAATTTTGCTGTACTCCTGAGGCACATACTCAGAAAGGGTAAAGAAAAAATGTGATCATATTTACACAAATATAATCTTTATAAACAAGAAGGGATTTAAATAGTGCTGCAACATAAACTTATATACACATTTTGCCCCTCTCAGAAAGTCACCGTGGCATATTTGGACCACTGCACAAATCTTAGCAACTTGGAATCATCAGCAACAATAAGCTACTTTCTGTTTTACTTTCCTCCCCCCAAAAAATTTTTGAGTTGGCAATTTGGGAAAATCAAACGGATCGAGTGCAATATGGCTATCAAAGGCATGATATTGATTTCTGCCCAGTGGGATTCTTATTTAGAGGTCAATCCCTGAAGTTACACCCTGTCTTCACACATGGGAGTCTGGACAGATTGGCAGCTCCCTCTACTGTTTCTCTGGGTGAGGTGCGAGGAGTCAAGGCTCACCGCTTCGTGTAATTTCCTTACCGGGGATGCTGGGCTTTCACAGCTTGTCAACTAATGGCCTTCAAACTGACAAGCTTTCAAATACTAGCCGACTTTCAGCAGTCTGAGGGCACCTTTAGGACACCTGCTTTGAAGACCGATCTACTTCAAAGAAAGCTTGATATTGCTATTAAAGCAAAGCATGTGAATCACACCCTTTCTTTGAAGCTTTCTATTTCTGTCTATATCCGTCTGGTCTGTTTACAACAGATGCAGGCTTCTGAAAAGCAGACCTGCTTGGCAATACAATTTTGTGACTTTATAATCTGTTTTCTTTTATATATTTTTGCAGAAGCATTTATATTTATGAATTTCAAATTGGTGGTTATCTTATTCTAGCGATCATTCAAATCGTGTGTACAGATCAATTTTTTACCCAACTAGAGATTTTTCTAATAATTTATTCTACATTTCTGTAACCACGCTTTTGTTTTTATGACTACAGAGAAAGGAAAAAGAACCAGGTGTTACCATTTCTCCAAATAGAATTTTCCGGAGATTGTCTGTATTCATAATTAACTTTTCTGTACACCGAGAGTGCCTTTTAAATATGCTGGAAGAAAAGTTTTGTGCTTTAGTGGCTCAACTATTTTAGTTTAAGAAACACAATTTAAGAAACATAGATAATAATCTACTTCATTGGCTAAGGCATAGAAAACCATAATTACTCTTTTTCCTCGCTAAAATGAAATTCAACCAGACTATAGATTTTTCCATGAACAATTAATGTAGAACATGAAAAAAAAAGAATGAATCTTAAGTTCATGAACGTAACTGTTTTTGAAATATTACCTCTTAATTAAAAGAAAAAACAAACACTTATTTTGACAGTTTTTTTATGAACCTTGTATATAATAGGCATAATATCATATATGTCCTCTCAGGAAGATATTTATTCTCACTACAATGAAAGTTTATGTAAATGGAATTCTATGGACTGGCAATGTGTAAGGAAATATCCCATTTTCTTTTGGGTAAATTTTTTCTACTCTTTTTCTGTGCTATGGTCTTTTCATGTTTTTTTGAACGGGGGATTAATGATTTTGCACTGAACTACAGCCCTACCCTTTTTTCTTCTTTCTTTCTTCCTCTTTCTTTCTTTCTTTCTTTCTTTCTTTCTTTCTTTCTTTTTCTTTCTTTCTTCTTTCTTTCCTTCCTCCCTCCCTCCTTCCCTCCCCTCTTTCTTTCCTTCCTACCTCCTTCCTTCCCTCCCTTCTTCTTCTTTCTTTCTTTCTTTCTTTCTTTCTTTCTTTCTTTCTTTCTTTCTTTCTTTCTTTTTCTCTGAGACTCCCACAACTGGGCTTGAACTTGGATACCTCCTGCCACAGCCTCCCAGTGTGCTGGGATTACAGGCATGTACTACAATGTCCCTTCTCTGCCTTTTTCAAGTTGCTATAAGACAGCATTGATGGTAAAATGATAAAATAGTCTAAAATACTGTTTTGTAAATGCTTATAATTTTTGCAAACATGATAAAATGCATATAAACTACAAGATGAAATGGTAAAAGTTTTACAAGGGTAGATAATTAATGCTAAAGAATTTAAAGCAAAAAGCACTTAAGTACATAAGGAAAATTCAAATTCTTTAACAGTGCGCCATAAGAAAATGTATGTATCTACATATTAATGAAAGCAATCATGTAAATTATTTAAAAAATTAATTTCATTACCAGATTGCAGAATTTCTCAAACTGCTATTCTTCAAAACTTGGGCAGATCACTATGTGTTAAAATTACTTCATAGATTTTATTGTTTAAATCCATGAAAATTAAATAAATAGCAGTTGTACTTGCACTCTTATTAATCACTCATTTGATATTTATTTATCTAATCACAATTACAAATAGAAAACATTCCATGGGATATTATAAGAAGAAAATCTTGAACTGTATAAAACTACTTGGATTGAAATAGACATGATTTCAGTCAATTCAATGGACATCACAATTTTAAGAGAAATTTAACATGGACAAAATCAAGATACCATGATCTAGTTTATTGATGTGCTCATCAAGGTAGCTATAATAGCTCTGCCTGAGATCTATCTCCATAACCTGTAATGTAGTCTTCGTCAATCCCTGAGACTTAGCTCACTTTAATGTACTCTGCTTTAATATGCTGAAGCATTGTATCTGGCACCTCAAACTATTATATTATTCAGTGGGGCATTGTTCAAAGCCACAGCAGCTGAACTGTGATGGAACATTGAAATATTATCATCTCTCTAGCTCCCAACTTGCTATGTTGAGATCTGATAAATCTACATTTCCATTTTAACCACAAACTCATGATAAGCAAAATGGGCCATGATGGATATGTATCTGTAACTCATTGCAAAAAGTATCTTCATCATCAGGCAATTATGATCTATGGAAATAGTTTTATTTTACAAGAATTACAAGATATAGTTAAAATGCAATTCCCAATCAGGTAATAATTAAGAAATATTCTGCATGTGTTATATTTAGAGGAATAATTTTCTTCATATATTTTTCTTGTGTATCTCTGGGAAATAATTTTATATCAGCAATGATAGCTTCGATATTATCCCTTAATTGTTGAAAGATTAGGTATTCAATGTTGGTAGAGGTACAAAATAAATCAGAAGTTTATTAGTAAATATTATAGCATATTTTTCTGGAAATATATCGCTTTTAGAGCTTCAGGTATTTCTTGTTAATAATATATGGATGACAGATACTAAACAGCTAGGAGAAAGTATCAATATCTTTATCAATAGTTTAAAACTTTTTTCCTTTTACATATAATTAGCAGTCATTTTAGCTGTATTCTTCCAAAGAACATTTAACTGTCTTGCTATTATGCAGGGAATGTTATTTTCATAAACCATTCCCTCTTGTAGAAAGCTTTGTCATGAAACCTATTTACACATATATGCTTGGAAGTCAGTTTTCTGTATGTTTGTTTTCTACTAGTGCTTCACAAACTGTCTTATACAGTTCCATGTTTTACAGGTGTTAACAGTGTAAAAGACGGTGGATGGCAATGTCAATCTCTTTATGCTGGCTCACTGTAAAACCAACTCCTGGTCCAATTAAAATGACATGTTACATTTCTAAGGAAAATGCTCAGAAATAATGTCAGATCTGTCTAGAGAAGCTACTGCTCTCTAAATCTCTGTTTCTCAATTGTAAATGATAATACAATAGATGTTCACTATACATCAACATACTCTGCATTGGTTTTTCAATTTTGAATCCTGGTATCAAGATTTTAAACCACCTATCACTTTGTGTGAAAGTGTGATCACTTGAATTACAAATTTGTTACCACTTGACACTATGTCTACAAAGATTTTACATAAGATTTCCCAAGATCAGAATGACAACTTTATATATGACACATAAACTCCACTTACTTACAGGTATTCTTAGCAATAATATTGTAATAATGACCATAGGGTAAAAAGAATCAAACATACTATGATTGAAATTGTGTTTATAGCTTTAAAGAGTGTAACAGAACTCTTAAGAGTAACTTTTAAGTCTTTTCTGCCTCACTAAACCTGCATTTAAAGTTTTTAAGAAGTACTTAATGTGTTTTATCTGTCACATACTTTGCAGCTTAGATTCACTCAGTCAGCCAAGAACATTTTTAGATACCTTGACCAAACTCTCTCCTGCTTAGGACTTTAAAGTGGATGGGATCAACTTCCTTCTTCATTAGTATGGTCACTCACCTAATGTGATTTCTAGAACCAAATTGGTGAGTCTTACTTCAAGTTAGGTTAAAAGCTACTAAAAGCTGTTTTGGCTGATGGACACATCTTACCAAATTCAGCATATAGCTCTGAGTAATTTATATGGCAATTGGACATGCTAAAATAAAATTTAATATGACTGGAGTAACTTTAGGCCATTAAAATACGAGCATATTGATTTTTTTTCCTCCTGGAAGCAATTGCTCTTGTAAGAAAAAGATTGCTAATATACTGATAATTTGCAAATCTAAACCATGAATGTTAAAGCATTTACACATAATTAGCCAAAGAAGAGTGATTATTTTCAAGATGATACTTGATTCATGCTTTTAAGTGTGTTAGTGAAGGAGAATACCATACTTCCGAGATTGATTAACTTCTAGTTTACCATCATTCTTTGTTTTTTTTTTTTTTCTTTTTCCTTTGGCAAGACATTTCTCTTTCTATTCTCTGCATACACAGTACAGTACATTTTTATTTGTTTCTGTATACTTCAATATATTTTAAATTTATATGTCATGTATTGATGTTATAGTCATATTGCATATTTATGGGATACAATGTGTTATGATTTTTCATACAATGTGACACAATTAAGTTAGATGTAGTTAAGATACATACCACCTTAAATATTTAACGTATTTTGTGAAGAGAACCTTTGAAATGCACACTTATAGCAATATTTAAATGTAGAATTATTGACCTATCATCACCCCATTTCCTCCACTCCCAGTCATTGGTTGCTATGGTTCTATTCACTAATCTCCTGAGTTCAATTAACTGTGAGTGAGAACGTACAATATCTGTTGTTTTCTATTTGACTTGTTTCACATAGCATTGTACTCTCCACTTCCACGTACATTGTCACAAACGACGACTGCTTCTCTCTTTTTAAAAGCTGAATAGGATTCAACTGTGTATATCAACCATATTTTACTTAGTCGTTTATCCACTGATGGAAACTAGTGGTGATGCTATATTTCACCTGTTGTATTTTGAGCTGTATTGAATATGGGACTACAGATATCTTTTTTATACATCCCAGAAGTAATTTCATGTGAATTCCTAGAGTAGAATTGATGAATTATATGGAAATTCTATTTCTAATTTTTTGAAAAAAATCCATATTCTTTTGAAGAATGACTGTATTAATTTATATTCCCATAGAGTATAAGTGCAATCTTTTCTGCACATCCTCACCTATGCATAATTTTTAATGTTATGATAGTAGCTATTCTAAGCAATTTCTCATTGCCCTTTTCATTCACATTTCCCTAATAATTAGAGATTAACATTTTTATGTATTTCTAAGCAAGTAATAGGTCTTCTTTTGCTCAGTGTTTGTTTAGTTCGCTTGCCTATTTCTTATACAGATTATTTCTATAAACTTGATAAACTTATTTGAGGTTTTATGTGTTTTAAATTCTAATTGTTTATCACATATTCAGCTTGCAAATATTTTTTTCTGCTAAGATTTTTCTTTACTCTGTTGTTTTCTCTGTTGTGCAGAAGCTTCATTTGTATACAATCCAATTTGTCCATCTTTAATTTTGTTGCCTAAAGTTTTGGTGTCAATTCTAAAACATAAGATTAGTAGTAAAAAGTAATGTAGATTTTTCTTTATGTTCTATTTACTTTACAGTTTTAGGCCTTATGTTTATATTTTAATTTATATTGAATTGATTTTTTGTATACAATGTGAGATGAATATATAATTTCAATTTTTACATAGAGACATGAGGTTTTTCCAATATTATTTATTGAAGAGACTGTCTGTCTCCCATTTTCTATCCATGGCATCTTTGTCAAATATCAATTAACTGTGAATTTATTCCATGTCTCTCTATTTGGTTTCATTTAAAAGCAGGCAGTATGTTATCTCCAATTTTGATTTTATTTGACTCAAGATAGCCTTGGATATTTGATTTATTGAGGATTCATATCAATTTTAAAATTTTATAACTATGAAAAGTAACATTTGAATTTTGATAGGTACTATAATAAATCTGTATCTTAGTTTTTGTGCATTTTAACAATATTCTTCCAATGGGATATACTTTCACTTATTTGTGACTTCTTCAAATCCTTCATTAATCTTTAATCACTTCTCATTTTTAATTTTAATTTTAATTTTACTAGTATATATCTGTAGTACATTATGATTAAATTCATCATGAGGAGTTGGCACATCATTTTAATGGTGCACATCTTTTATATATTTGCACAAATTTATTCCTAAATAATTTATTTGATTTAGTTATGGTAATAGGATTATTCTCTTGATTTTTCCTTAAGAAAGTTCATTTTTAGAATGGCAGGACTGAATAGGTGGCAGAAGAAGGAGAATATGGTTTCAAAGTGTGTAACAGAAAAATGCAGGCTCTTTAAAAAGTGGGCATAAAACGAAGCTTGATACAGGCAGGAATATAGAAGAAGAAACTACTTCTGCCAAAGCCTAGTATCAGGAGAGTTTAGAGTGAGAAGCTGGACTGTGCCTGGACCCTGTAACCATCTGCATGTCAATTACTACATACACACCAACTTGGGAGAAGATTAAATGTGCTGAGCGAGGGGACCTGTACCTTAGCAGCAGATAGCCTGGTGGAAAAGCTCCTATTGTTTCAGCTCTCCTCACTGGGAAGGTGAATATTGCAAATAAGATATTCACAGACCAGTGTATCAGAGAAACTGAAAGCCAGGAACAGTGTTTGAGAGGGTAGTACTAGGCCCTTGGGGAAATTGAAGACAGGTGTAAAACTTACATCATAGGCTCAAGTCATAGCAGCAAGAAGATCAGGCCTCAGGGGCTACATGAGTGGGGGGCATCTGTTAATAATTAAACCTTTAGGAGGACCAGATACCATGTGGATCCTGAAATAGGCACTCATTCAATCTTTCCCCAAACAGCAGGATTCTTGTGACCCTGGGATATTTTGCTCTTTGCCATGGTCCACTGTCAAGAGGCCGCACTGAACTTCCATGACACTTGTGGGACTGCTGAAACTATAGGCCCCGAGGTTTCCCCAAATTCATAATTTGGAGACAGTGAACAAGCAAGTGAAATAGGCAAAGAGTCAGAAAGTGATTCCCTGGCTCATGGATGCTCAGGTATACACTTGGCAGAAGCCTTGCAGAGGAAGAATGCAGGACCAACAACAGATTTGCCAAGCAGGAACGGTAGTAGGGATAAAGAGGATCTTGGAGGAAATGAAAAGAAAATGGAACAACAAGCCAATCACAGTGTCCCTTTCCTTCTTTGAATTAAGTAAGAAGGTCAAATCTGAAGACAGGCAAAGGCAGACAGGCAGCCACATGCAGGACAAGGACTGCAACACGGAGCTGATGTCAAAGGGCCTTCTGGAGCCACAAGGCTCCTCTCTCACAGGAAGTTGGTATGTCATGGAGCAGAAGGAACTCGGAGACCTGTAAGAACAGAGGGTACATTGTGGTCTGGGAAGGAAAGAGTTAACATTTGTTCACAGTGATGCCCAGAGGGTGGGGCAGTAGTGGAGAGTTATACCCACCAGTCCCTGTGCACTGCTCTGCAGGTCAAAGCGTCTCCCTATGTGGATATGTGAGGAAGAACTCAGTAGTTGAACTCACACTGCAATACAAACAGGACTATGTGACCTTTAAGTTTTGTGGTTTTTGAAATGACAAGCATATTTATTTTTTAATTGTGATTTTTTCCCATTTCTCCTTTTCTTTGCTGTTCCTCTTTCCTGTCCCTTCATATTCCCCTTCTTTTCACCTTTCATCTAGCATATATGTATATACATATATATGTATATATACATATAAATACATATATATAGTATAATGTGCAAAAAGAAAGTGAATTAAGCAAGAGTGAAATAGTATTTTAATCTAAATAAAATCTTTCATGGACAAGTCAGGATAACTCTCACTAAAATCATGTACAGAAATTCTAAACATAAATTTTAACATATTAATAGCTTTCCTCACTCTCCAATTAAACTAGTTTCCCTTTGCGTACATTCTCCTGTTACCACAAGTAATCTCTCCAGTTCCCTGAAGATTAGCTCTCTATTCCTGGCACATAAATAATTTGAACAGAGTCCAATCCAATCTCTGTTTTTACATATTGAGATTTTTCTTCTCTCCTTCACTTTGTACAGATTTAGCTCCTGTATTTCTCTCATCCTCTTTCCATCATCTCTCCTTTCACATCCCAGTTTGCTTGTGAGTAATAGTATAGTAGACTATGTATGGACATTGATAAAAGAGTGAAATGGTTAGAACAATCTTTAATGCACATGTTTGATGTATGATTGGAACTATTTACACTGATATAATGGGCAGAGATTCTCTTCTTGCAAAACAGCAATTAGATCTGATCTTAATAAAGTGATTATCTCAAAGAGGCAGGTAAATACCAAAGTAAAATCAAAGCAAAGTTCACATCACTGGGAATTAGATACAACCTATGTAAATCTCCATGCTAGCAACAAAGTGTTTTCACTTTAATTGATTCTGAACTCTCAGTGCACACACACACACACACACACACACACACACACATGCATACATGTGCTCAGTTAGAAACATAAAAGAAACAAGACAAAATGTTGCTAAAAACTTCTAACTCCGCAAAATCTGATCCACTGGGCATTTATTGGGAAGAAATTAAAAAAAGTTGCCAAGTTGTACAAAATGTTAAAATTAGAAGCAAAAATAAAAGAACTGAAACTGAGCTCAAAGATGATAAAACTAAATAGAAATGGACTTAATGAACAACATGATCAATGAGTTTAAACATCATACAAAGAAAAACTATGTGAGATATTCAAAACAATGTAAGACAATAATGACCAGTTTAACAAAGACCTAGAATCCATAAAAATATACCAAAAAGATATTCAAGCAATAGAAAAATCTATTGAAATTATGGGCAGCATAAGTGAGCAATGCAATAAGAAATTGTCACCGGAAAAATGTAAGACTGATGCAGGTAATCATATATTTAGATACCCTAGAAATAAAAAGAAATAATGAAAAATGAATGGAAAAGCTGCAAGATGACAAAAAGACTAACCTAAGATTAAGTGGAATTATAAAGAAATTAGAAGAGAACACAAATGACAAAAATCTGTTCACAGAAATCATAGCAGAAGACATTTGAAGTGTAGGAAAAGAATTTAGCATATACAAAAGAGACATACAAACCTCTAAGTAACTACAATCAGAAAAACTCTCCCATGAAAAAACATAGTAAAAATTCTGGAATTCTGAAAAAGATAAAATTTTAAAAGCTGTTGGAAAAAAATTCTATCAAAGCAAACTCAAACCTCAAAAGCCAAGAGAGCAGAGGGTTGTTCTTTGTCTTTAAAGAAAACAACTTTCAAATTATTTTAGTATACCTGGAAAACTGGCTCTCAAAATTGATGGAAAAATTAGGACCTTCCATAACAAAGAGTATCTTAAGAAATTCATGTCTTCCAAAAGAATACTACAAAATCTGCTCAGGAATATCCTAGAGAGAGACAGTGAAGACATCAATTTTTTAAGAGAATTAAACCAAACAAAATAAAGTAGAATGGAGTCAATTAAAACAAAACAGTGAATATGGTACAAGACTTCAAAGTAAGATAATAGGAAATCAGCAGTGGCTACTATAATGCCTCTTGTTATCTTCAAAGTAGCTGCATATACCATCACACATTATAAAATGAAACAAAGAAAAATAGAATAAAATCAATCAAATCAAAACAATGAATGCAATATAGGGCTTCAAAACATGATAATAGGAAATCAGTAATGATTACCATAATATATATTGTTATTTCTGAGATACCTGCCCATACCATAACATACAATAAAACCAAACCAAACAAAACACAATAAAACTAAAGAAAACAGAACAATGAAAATAATACAGGGCTTCAAAACAAGATAATAGGAAATTAACAATGGATATTGCTTTCCTTTTTAGATATTTCCTCCCCTTTCACTCTCACACTATCTACTGTGCATTTTGTATACCACTAACTCCTTCAGTTTTTTTATACTAGGGAGAAAACATGATGCTCACCCATGTGATTCTGAACCATTTCTCCCATGAGTATGATCTCAGGGTGTATCCATTTACCTACAAGAGTCTTGAGGTTATCTTTATAGCTTAGTGGGTTTCCATTGTACAAAAATGTCGTATCTTTCTTATCCATTCTGTGCTTGTTGGGCAAGCTACCCCTGCTTTATTCTGCTTCCCTGTCACATGGAGCATTGTTTTCTCCCACTGAATTTCAATCTATGAATTTCCTTTCAAGTTAAATGTGTTTTTGTATAAAACATATTTATAGTTCCTGTCTCCCAATCCACACTGCCTGTATTTGTTTTTATTGGTGAATTGAGGCCATCTGCATTAATGGTTACAGCCAGCATGCACTGGCTCATCTCTGAGGAAAATCTTGAATAAACAACATAAGAAAGATAAAGAATATATGAAATAGATTCAAAGAGATATCCAGGAAATTAAGAACTCCATTGAAAGGTGGCAAAACAGCTTGAAAGAAACTAAAGATAAACTTTCAGACCTTGAAGACAGGTTTGCAGCTAGTGACTGCAAAAGGAAAGATCTTTTCAAAATAACAAGGAACCAGGAAATAATTCAAAGGCTGCAAGATGATGCAAAGAAAAGTAATTTAAGAGTGATAGGTGTCAGCAAAAAATCAGGGGTCAACACAAATGAAATAAAAAGACTATTTACAGAAGCAGTATCAGAAAACTTCCCAACCATGAGAAAAGAAACTGATGTAAGAAAAGCGAGGCACATACAACTTCAGTTAGCCATACCCAAAATAAATCTACACCCACATGTATAATAATCAAGATTTCTGAAATTCAGCACAAGAATATTAAAAGCTGTTAGAGAAAAAGAACAGATTACCTATAAATGAAAACCCATCAGAATCATGATAGACTTTTCAACACAAACCGTCAAGTCAAGAAGAGGTTGGAATGAAGTATTCCAAGTCCTGAAAGGAAACAACTTGCAACCCAGATTGATGTACCCTGTAAAACCATCTTTTAAAATGAATGATTAATCAAGATACTTCCATGACAAAGAACAACTGAAGGAACTTGTGACCAGTAAAACATCCCTAAAAAGAATACTGAAGGACATTCTAGAGAGAGATAAAAATGACCACAGTTCCAGGAACAGCAGCAGAAGGGGATCACTGAGTAGGGCAAACAGTTGACTGTAGGGAAAAGTAGGTACCCAAGGGCAGGAAGACATCAATGTTAAAGGATCAACCAAAATGAATACAGAAAACAAAGTTAGCACAAAAATAAAAAAAGGAATAGATAACAGAAAAAATACAATGACAGCAATCAGTCAATAATATTCATTAACATCTCTCAAAATAGTTGCAACTCCCCAGTCACTAGGCAGATTTGCAGAAAGAAAGGAAGGTTGGATGGAAGGAAGGAAGGAAGGAAGGAAGGAAGGAAGGAAGGAAGGAAGAAGAAAGAAATTCAAGCACAGAGAAAGCAGAAAGAAAAAATGATAATGTATGTTCCACATAACAAACATATTTAATATTTAAATATACCCATAGAATAAATTCAAAAGATGAAAGACAATTTTCATACAACAGTAGCACAAAAGCAAGAAGGAATAGTTAAAATAAAATAGACATCAAACCAAAACTGACAAGAAGAAAGAAAACAGGTTACTATATACAAGTAAAGGTAATGATTCAAAAGGAAGATACCAGAGCTTCAAATATATAGGCTTCCAATACCAATGCACTTAACTTCATAAATCAAATAGCATTGGCCATTTGAATTAATGTATATCTGTAAAGTGTTTTTTTATCAGCACACTGTATCTTACTATATTCCCAGAAATGATTTAAGATAAAAATACAGACAAGAAACATTATCCAACAAATTATTAACACAAAACTTTTGCCTTGATGTATCAAGAGAAACCTGCTATATGACTATTTTTGTTCCAATTACTCCATTGTTTTCAAATAAACATTTTGCATTAAAAATAAAATCTAAAGATGACCCTGAGAAAACTATATTTCACTCAAAATTCTTTTTCTCTGACTGTCCCAACTAATTTTTTATATACATAGATTTTATCTCAGTTCATCACACAAGTCCAACAATACGATAGTCAGGTATGTGTGATTTATTTAGTTCACTGAGAAGTATATTTTCAGCATTCATCCATTTAAGAGTGAAAATGTCCAGTTTATCATTCTTTATAGCTGAGTAGTATTACATTATGTAGAAATATCACATCTTTTTTGTCCATTCCTCAGTTGAGGAGCATTGAGCTTGTTTCCAAAATCTAGCTATTATGAATTGGGCAGCTATAAGCATACGTGCACATGTATCACTGTGGTAGGACGTTTGTAATTCTTTTAGGAAGATACCCAGAAGGAGAATCGCTGGGTCAAATGGGACCTCCAATTCTAGCTTTTTGAGGAATCACCACACTGACTTCCACAGTGGTTGCACCAGCCTGCATTCCTACGAACTGTGGAGAAGGGTTCCTTTTTGCCCACAGTTTCTCCAGCATTTGTTATTGGTTAACTTCTTAATAGTAGCCATTCTTTCTGGGGTGAGGTGGGATCTCGGTGTTACTTTCATTTGCATCTCTTGAATGACCAGTGTAGTTGAACATTTCTTCAAATATTTATTTGCTGTTTATATTTCTTCATCTGAGAAATGTGTGTTCATCTCAGATGCCCATTTTTGGATTGGGTCTTTAAATCTTGGAGGAATGATTTTTTTAAGTTCTTTATATGCTTTTGATATTAATCCTTTATCTGTGGGACTGCTGGCAAACAATTTCTACCACATTGTGGGTAGTCTCTTCACACTGTTGGTGGTTTCTCATGCTGTGTAAAAGGTTTTCAGTAGCGTGAGATCCCATTTGTTGATTCTTTGCGATAATTCCTGTGCAGTCTGGCTTTTATTCTTAAAGCCTTTGCCTACACCAATGTCTCCAAGAGTTTTACCTACTGTATCTTCCAGAAGATTTAGTGTTTCTGTTTTAATGTTGAGATCTTTAATCCGTTTAGATTTTAACTTAGTACATGGTGAAAGATATGGGTCTAATCTTAATCTTTGACATGTGGAAAGCCAGTTCTTCCAACACAATTTATTAAAAAGGTTATCTTTCTTCCAGTGACCGTGTCTGGCAACTTTGTCAAAGAAAAGATAGCTTAGTGTATCTGGAGTTGTTTCTGGATCTTCTAACCTATTCCATTGATTCTTGGGTCTGTTTTTTTGCCTGTACCACACTGTTTTGATCAGAGTAGCTTTACAGTATAATTTCAGGTCAGAAATTGTGATGCCCCCTGTCTTGTCTTTGTTGCCCAGGATTGCACTTGCTATTCTAGGTCTCTGCTTGTTCCAAATGAATTTTAAGATTGTTTTCTCTAATTGTGTAAGATATGTTATTGTTATTTTGATTGGGATTGCATTGAATCTGTATAACAATTTTGGAAGTATGGCCATTTTGACTATGTTGATTCTTCCTACCCAAGAGCATGGGATATCTCTCCATCTTCTAATATCCTCTTCAATCTCCTTTTTCAGAGTACCATAGTTTTCAGAATAGAGGTGTTTTACATCTTTTGTTAGATTGATTGCTAAATATTTTATTTCTTTGGATGCTATTGTAAAAAGTATTGTTTCCCTAATTTCTCTCTCAGTGAGATTGTTATTCATGTACAAAAATGCTATTGAGTTTTGAGTATTGACTTTGTAAGACCTATGTTGCTAAATCTGCTTATTAAATCTAGAAGTCTCTTTGTGGAGTTTTTGGGATCTTCTAAGTAGATATCATGTCGTCTGCAAATAATGCTAGTTTAACTTCTTTCTTTCCTGTCTTTATTCCTTTTATTTATTTCTCTTGTCTAATTGCTCTGGCTAAAGTTTCCAGAACTATGTTGAATAAGAGTGGAGAGAGTGCACATCCTTGTCTTGTTCCTGATTTTAGAGTGAAAGCTTTCAGTTTTTGTCCATTTAGTATGATGTTAGCTATTGACTTGTCATAGATAACTTTTATCAGATTGTGATAAAGACCATCTATTTCAATTTTCTGTAGAGTTTTTATCATGAATGGGTGGTGGACTTTATCAAAAGCTTTTTCTGCATCTATTAAAATAATCATATGACTTTTATCCTTGGCTCTGTTAATATGATATATTACCTTTATGGACTTATGTATGTTGAACCATCCCTGCATCCCTGGGATGAATCCCACTTGATCATGGTGTACAATCTTTTTGATGATTTGCTGTAGTCTATTTGACAGTATCTTATTAAGAAATTTTGCACCAATGTTCATTAGGGGGATTGGCCTGTAATTCTCTTTCTTAGTTGAATCCTTCTCTGGTTTTGGGATTAGAGTAATGTTTGCTTCCAAAAATGAATTTGGATGTATTGCTTCCCTTTTAATTTCACTAAAGAATTTGAGAAGTAGTGTTGTTATGTCTTCACTAAATTTCTTGTAGAATTTAGCAGTGAATCCATCGGGGCCAGGGCTCTTATTTGTTGATAATTTTTAAATTATATCTTTAATTCCATCTATTGACAATGGCTTGTTTAGGATTTTTATATCATCTTGATTCAGCTTTGGCAATTCATATATGTCTAAGAATCTGTCCATTTTTTCTATATTTTCCATTTTATTAGAATATAAGTTTTCAAAGTAGGTATAGGTAATTTTCTGGATTTCTATAGGGTCTGTTGTGATTTCACCCTTTTCATT
>RJWM01040445.1:0-15484 GCA_004363535.1 Dasyprocta punctata
CCCTAATATGGATAACAAAGGTTACAGAAAGGCACGTTTTACACATTTTTTTTTTCTTTTTTTGCATGGAGCAGGGTGAGTGTTTATCTTTTGACCTCGCTTTTCGGTCAGCAACCTAAAAGTTGTAACTGTTTGTTTCTTAGATTACTGGGGGAAGGGGGATTTTACAGAAAAACAGAAACCTTAGCGAATCAAGGGGGGGCAATGGTTAAGGGGGGTTTCTAGTCTAAGACGGCGCATACAAAACAGCAAAACGGCGCTTTGGTTAAATCACAGGCTACAGGCTACAACATTACCCTGATTCCAAAACCAGAGAAGAACTCAACCAGAGAAGAATTCAACCAAAAAGAGAAAACTACAGGACAATCTTCCTAATGAACATAGAAAAAAAATCCTCAGGGAGATACTGGTGAATAGATTACAGCAAATCATCAAGAAGATTATACACCATGACCAAGTAGGATTCATCACAGGGATGCAGGGATGGTTCAGCAAATCAATAAATGTAATATACCATATTAACAGAACCAAAGGTAAAAATCATACTATCCTCTCAATAGATGCAGAAAAAGCATTTGAAAAAGTCCAAACCTCATTCATGATAGAAACCCTATGGCAAATTGGAATAGAGGGTCTTTATCTAATTTGATAAAAACCATCCATGACATATCAACAGCCAACATCGTATTAAATAGTCAAATCCTGAAAACTTTCATTCCAAAATCAGGAATAAGACAAGGGTGTCCACTATCACCTCTCCTATTCAAAATAGTTCTAGAAACATTAGACAGAGCAATTAGACAAGAGAAAGAAATAAAAGGAATAAGGATAGGGCAGGAAGAAGTTAAATTATCATTATTCACAGATAACATGATGTATACATGGAAGACCACCAAAACTCCACTGTTATGGTTTACACATTGTGTCAACTTGAGAAGCCTAGAAGCTTAATTAAGTAAGGCAGCAGTTCTACATCCTGGGGTGTAGAGCACAAACCAGTTACCTGTTTATTGTGTCAATTTGAGAAGGTCAGAAGTCTAACTGAGAGACTCAGCAGGGAGCCACGGGTCTTACTTTGTAAACATCCTCATCCTGTGCAAAGGAGGGCAAGGAGATTTGTGAATGCTACAGCCACCCTGCGGGGAGAGGGGGGGTGTCCTGTGTACTATATAAGAGAGGAGAAGAAGCTTGCTCTTGCCCCCTTTTACTCTGGCTGCTTTTGCTTGCTGCTGCCTTGAAGTGTTGTTCCTGTGCCATGCTGCCCTGCCTTGGAGCCAGCTGATTGTGGACTGAAACCTCCAAAAACTGTAAGTTAAATAAACTTTTCCTTCCCTAATTTTGGGTGTCAGGTGTTTTGTCTCAGCAACGAGTAAAAAGTAACCAAGGCATCCACCAAAAGACTTCCAAATTTAATAAGCAAATTCAGTAGCATAGCTGGATACAAAGTCAACACTGAAAAATCAATAACACATCTGTACACAAGCAACAAACTCACACAGAAAGAAATTAGAGAAACCACACCCTTTCATAACATCCCCCTCCAAAACAAAATACTTAAGAATCAGTCTAACAAAGTAAGAAAAGATCTATACATTGAAAATTATAGCACTCTGAAAAAGGAGATCAAAGAGGATATCAAAAAAATAGAAATATATCCTTTGCTTATTAAAAGGAAGAACCAACATTGTGAAAATGGCCATACTGTTATACAGATTTAATGAATCCTGATAAAAATACCATTAGCATACCTTACAGATGTAGAGAAAACATTCCTAAAATTCATTTGGGACAAGAGGCCTAAAATAGCAAAAGCAATTTTGGGCAACAAAGGCAAGGTGGGAGGCATCACAGTCCCTGACTTGAAATTATACTACAAAGCTACTGTGATAATACCAGCTACTGTGATAATGATCAGACATAAGGATCAGTAGAACAGATTAGAAGATGCAGACACAACTCCAAACACACTCAGTCACCATATCTCTGACAAAGGGGACAAACACTGCCACTGGAAGAAAGACAACCTCTTTAATAAATGATACTGGAAACACTGGCTCTCTATATGCCAAAGACTAAAACTAGACCCTAGTTTTAGTACTAAACTAACGTGAAATAGATCAAAGATCTAAATACTAAAACATAAACGCTAAATCTGCTGGAAGACAAACTAGGTAGAAATCTTAAAGACATAGGTGTAGGCAGAAAATTCATGAACAAAACCCAAACTGCACAGGAAACATTTCAAAGAATCAACACTGGGTTCTCATCTTATTGAAAAAGCTTTTGCATGTCAAAAGAAATCACCAAAACAAATCACCAACGAAATGTAAAGACAACCCACAGAGTGGGAAAAAATTTAGCCAGTTGTCCACCAGACAAAGGACTTATATTTAGAACATATAAAGAATTGAAAAAAATGAGACCCTTCCCCCAGATTCAAAGACCCAATCCAAAAATGTGCATCTGAGATTTATACATACTTCTCAGATGAAGAAATACTAATGGCAAATAAATATATGAAAAAATGTTCAGCATCACTGGTTATTCGAGAGTTGCAAATTAAAACAACACTGAGATTCCATCTCATCCTAGAAAGAATGGCTATCATCAAGAAATCAACCAATAACAAATGCTGGAGGGGCTGTGGGGAAAAAGGAACTCTTCTCCACTGAGAGTGTAGGCTTGTGCAATCATTGTGGGGATAGGCGTGGAGAGTCAAAAAACTAGAATTAGAGGTACCAATCGACCCAGCTATTCTCCTTCTGGGTATCTTCCCAGAAGAATTGAAAACAACATACCACAGCAATATATGTGCACCCATGTTTGTAGCAACACAATTTGCAATAGCCAAATCTTGGAAATAACCCAAATGCCCATCAATCAAGTAATGAATTTTTAAAAAACACCATTAGTATTTCTTCATCTGAGAATTGTGTATAAATCTCAGATGTGCATTTTTGGATTAGTCTTTTTATGAAATGGAGTACTACTTAGCTATAAAGAAGGACAAACTTGAAACTTTTATAAGTAGTTGCATACAGCTTGAAGCCATACTTATAAGTGAAACATTTCAGACTGTTGTGTAAACATCATATTGTCTCCATAGTGTAAAAAACTGAAAGAGTAAATAAGATCCAAAGTATACAATAAATGTTGTGAAATGGAAAGAAACAGTTCAAAAGGAAGGAGGACCTGCAATGGGGGAAAAGAGAAAAGAACGAAAGAAAAAGGGGAAAAAATATATAGATATATGATAGTTAAGACGTACTGCTAATGCCTTTTATTTCATTGAAAAGAAGGGTTTGTGTTTATATTATTTGATCCATTCTTCATGTCTACAGCTTGTAATCTGAGCAAATACTTTGAAAATAATACACAATGTATCAGCCACTGTTGCTCTCTTATTATCTTGTTTTGCAATTTTGTATCATCATTTTTCTTGTTTTTTCTCTTCAAAATAAAAAAAAATAGAAAGAAAGAAACGGCTGGTCATTGTGATGCATAGCTGGTCACTATGATGCACAATGTATAAATCAATCCCCAACTGACAAGTCATTCTGCCTCTGTACTTCCTGCTTATTTATCTCATATAAGCCCTAGACCACCAGAGATCAGAGACTGATATTTTGGGAGTGATCCCAATCAGTGTCCGTCGATGTAAATAAATCTGCCTCCAAATCCTGAGTGTCACTTTAGTGTTTCTGCTTGCTGTTGCAGGTGCACTTGGACACCTCTGTTTACTACTTGTGCTTCTCTTTACTTGATATAGTATGTGTTTATGTTTTACTTATTAGGGGTTATTTCCCTGACCAAACTGAACTCCATGAGTTCTCTTCTTCGGAAACCTGGGATGTAATACCAACTCAGAGTAGGTGCTTAATAAATGTTCACCAAATGCATGTGTGAATGAGTGTTCAAATACAAGCAACACACACACATACATACACATACGGAAAACAAATGTTTCATACTAATGTGGTCAGATCTCTAAGGCATATTATTGAAATAAAAATAGCAAGTTACCAAACAAGTATGCAAAATTTATGGGAAAACAGAACAATTTCTATCTAGGTAGCTGTTGTCTGTCTATTTATCTAGCCATCCATCCATTATCATTTGTCAATACAACTGATAGAAAAGTATCTTGGAAGGAAAAAACAAGTTGTTAACAGTAGTAGCTCCTGAAAAAGGGAATAAAGTAGGAGATGTGTGAAGGGTCACTTTTATTTTTAAAAATTAATTAAGAATAATATATATTTAAAATCTGCTGAGATAGTTACGCAAGTTGATAAAGTTTTGCAAACTGTACATAGCCCTGTAACCAGTTCTTCGACAAGGAAAGAGAAACATCCAGGGGCCACTATGCCTTATCCTTATAAGGGTAGTTATCACTATCCTTCTATTACTTTTATCACAGATTAGTTTTGTCAGTGTTTGAGCTTTGTTCATCATTGAAATTATAAGATACATATGATTTTGCATTGCACTTCTCTTGTGTAATATTCTGCTATGTATTTCATGACTTTTATTTTTTGTCAATATGTTTGTGTAATATTCAAAGAGAATACACCAAATGTGTTCTACCTATGTGTGTTGGATAATTATAATTTATTACAGAAAGATAACAGGCACCAACACTGTATGTGATGTAGGATGATGTCCTAACTCTTTGCCGTCACAATGCCACTGGGATTGCTAAGGTGGAGTGGGTTTCTGGCTACCCCCCACCAAACCCCTCACCCCAAAGCAAGGAAACCTCCACTGGTTTCTGTCCCCACCAAGCTTTAGTCTAAGAGAAGGGCAAGAATTTTCTCTTAATGATAACTGATGTATATTTTAAAAGTGCTATGGCAAATAGAAACACTGAAACAACACCCAGGATTTGGAGGCAGATTTATTTAATGTCTGATGGGCACTGACTGGGAATCAATTGTTCCTTGAAATGTCAGACCTCGAAGGCCCAGGGTGGGAGGTTTTTATGGGGTTGCAAAGGTGGTGAAATACAGATGTAGAGTATCTCACTGTCTTGGATTTGTTCTTACAATATGCATCACAGTGACCAGCCATTTCTAAAGACAGAAGCAACCAGAATTGCAACAGGAATATCACCATGGCAACTGCAGTATACTGGCCGAGAGGTGGCATTCTCTGCTACAAAAGTACTTAGATTTATTAATCACTTTTGTCCTGGACTAGTAATTTCCAAAGTGGAGTCCATGTACTGCAGGCTGTAGTTCATTGGGTTGCAGGAAAAATTATTAGTAATTTCATCTGTATAATTAATGTTTTACATTTTTCTATTTCTATGGATGTATATAAAATAACAATAAGTTGCATAATAATAAAATTTGTATGTATAATAACTTGATAATAATAAGTACAGTAAAGTCTGTTCACTTTGTAAATACATAGCATAAATGTGGGCAGGCAATGTTCCCTGATAAGGAGACATCAAAACCTTTAAAGAACCACTACGTCACCTGCTTCCACGATCCTATTTAACCCTTATAATACTATGAGAATCAGATGTGTTGCTCCATGTTACAAATTTAAAAAAACTGATTCTCAGACAGTTAGGGGTTCAGGGCCACACAGCTAAGCAGACAGCAAAGTGGGAGCTAGAAATTAAAGCTGTGAGCTCCAGTGTTCCCTCTGTCCACCATGCCCTTCACAAGGACCCATTTTCCTTGTGATTACATCCTTCTTGGAGTTCCAAGTTCCCCTCACATAAAACAAAGTGGTGGATAGATTCAGGTCAGCTTAGAGGAACCCCAAAATACAGTATTTACTATGTAATTGTACAGCAGATGCATGCAGCTGGCCCTGGGGAGCCTAGGGGATGCTCCTCTCCAGGGGCCTGGGGGACATAGAAGTCTCTTCAGGGGCTCTGAGAACATAAATCCCCAGCTGGTGGTGTGGTGATGGTGGGACCTGGTACCTGTGGCACCTTGGCACTCTTGTGTGATACAGTGAAATTCCACATCCACCTGGCCTTTTGTTTTTCAGGATTTAGCTCATACCTCACATAATTCGAAATGTATCTGGGTGCTTTTCATTCTGTCTTCTGGAATTCACGTCCATACTTCTAAATCTTACAAACATGTGACTGCTGATATATCCATTTTTGACATCATATCTTGACTTCCTGTTATAAAGAAGCAGGGATTTTAGGTGAGTTATACCTATTTTCCTCCCCCTTACACAATACAATTAGTATCAATTTTTTTGTTAATTTCATATTCAGTGTTTTCATTATAACTATGCAAATATTGGTTCCTGTTGTGTAAGTACTGCACTGTAATGACATTTCCTTTCTCTCAAACTCTAAGCCCTTTCCCTTTCAATTATAAATGCCTTTTCAAAAATTGTCATTTTCTTTGAACATCTGACCCAATGCCACTCTCAAAGCAGCTCAGTAAATCATCCCTTGGCAAGATTTCCTCACTGACAAACGTGTCTCATAATTTAATGCTGCTGCCAGTTTTGTTTCCTGAGCCCTGTAATTTTTAGCACCCATGTAGACTCTGTTTGCATGGGACACAAAGTGCACCTGTAGTTCTCTTCTCTCTCTCTCCTGTGTGGGATACATAGTCTCCTGTATGTCAAGTTGTCCTAGAAGATTCATTAAATAAATATCACAAGCTTCTACCCACTGTCCCAGCCCATGCTAAAGCCTGCCCACAAACTGGTTAGGTGATTCACTTTGGATAGTAAGATGATAGCGAACCTGCTACAGGCAGAAGCTAAGAAATGACTTGCGCATTTGGGTATTTGTCTTTTTGCATCTCTGGGAACCTTGTGCCAGCAATGAACCTAGGTATGTTTGCTGGTGGATAAGAGACCTGTACCTAAATCATCTCCATTATCCAAGCTGATATTGAACAAACTACGAGATACCTGCATGAGACACTGACCACTAGTGTGCACACAGGTGCATGAGGCAGGACAGCCAGAATTATGTGTGGCTCAGCTGGCACAACTGAGCCAGAAGCCATAAGCAAATCCACACTGGCTGTTTTAAGCCACTAAATTGGAGACATGGGAAAAGCCAAGGTAAAGTACATAAAGTTCTTTTTTATAGAGTACATCCATTTTAAAACATGATCCAGAGTCTTTGACATCATCTAAAGATGGAGCTCATGACATTCTCAGGACCTATCTAAGTCATGTATTGACTGTGACACTGAATCATCTCTGATGTTTGATCAGGAAAGGCCATGCATTTTCTACATGGTTCTCTTGGGATGATCACTCTGGAGGAAGCCAACGACCAAAGGAAAGATCTGGTTACCCAAAATCATCACGCTGGAAAATTCACATGCAGATACTCTAGTCAGCTGTACAAGCTGAGCCCAGGTTCCTGGTCATCCTGCTAAAGGCCCAGACATGTGAGTGGCACTCCCTCTGGACCAGCTTGTCCACTAGTTGCGCCATTAGCACCATTTAGAACAGAAAGATCACCCAGCCAGCCCTCTCAGAGTTTCTAACTCACAAGATTAGTTCTTTCATTCTAGGGTTGCTTAGTTATGCAACCAGATAACTGGAACAGACTCTAACTCCTTATGGGATGGTCTGCAAAGCCTCATAGGAAAAGGGCAGATGTTCTGGGACAGAAGAAACTCAGGGTGATTTGTACAATCTACTGCAGATTTTTTTTATTTTGAAGGTAGTAAAACCCAACAAAACAAAACAGAACAAAGCCAATCAAGACAAAGCAGCAAAACTGGTACAGAACTTCAAAGCAGGATACTAGGAAAACAATGGTAGCTACCATAATATATCTTGTTATCTTCACAATAACTGTCCATTCCATCAGGTATAGCAAAATCAAACCAAAAACCAAAGAGAATAAAACCAATCAAAACAGAATATTGAATAAAGCAAAACAATTGAAGCAAAGCAAAACAGTGAGAACAATGTTGGATTTTAAAGACAAGATAGAAGGAAATCCCCCATATTTGCTACACTGCATACTGTCATCCTCCCAACAGATGCTCAGATTGATGGCCCCAGACCTGCAAAATGAACAAAACAATACAAGCATTTAGTTGCTTTATGTACCTTAACTCAACCTGTCCTCTGAACCAATGGTTGCCCATGAAGGGGGAGGGGAGCTTGATTCTCAGCCTACATGCCAGTAGGCCCATGGGAGGTGCTGCCTTTTCTCTCCCTGGAAGCCACGTGGCTTGCACAGCTTACCAGAAAGGCTGGCTAGTTGGCTTTTTGTTGGATCCTCCCAGTCCCAGCATGCTACTGCAGATATTTTTAAATTTAACTTTCTCTGTTTCTTTTCCAAAGCTTCCTGTTCACATTTTATAGATACAATGTCTTCATCAAAGGAAATTAATTGTAAAATTTCTTTTTAAGCTTTCTCCTACTGTTTACATCATATCATTTTTAAACTCCTTTTCTTCCACCTTAATGGTTGGAAATTTCTTTAAATATCTGATCATTCATGGGTGCATTCACATTAACACCGATGCAAAGTGATAGGTGAGGATGGTAGACTATCAGGCATCTGTGTGGGATGGGTGATCTAGTGGAGCTAGTAGCTTTTTCTATGAAACACTTTCTCTTTACCTTTAAATTATCATATCTATAGGCATTTGCTTTAGAAGTGGCTCTCAGATAGTTTTGTGCCTAGAGGGACATAAGTATACCCACTGACATTCTAGAACTAGATGGGTGAAGGTGGCCAAGTATCTCATCTTCTCTGGGCCCACAGTTCCTACTTTTGGAACCTGTTTGACTGTCTTTTTCCAGAAAGTTACCTCCCTCATCTGGTCCATATGTGAGTGGGGCCATGGGATGGGTGAGTAGTGTGGGGATCAGGGACATGGGGGTCTAGTACAGATTTTACAAACCCCCATCTTTCAAGTTCCAACTCACCAGGCTCTCCTCTGATACCTAGTACCTTCAATTTTTTAGCTTTTCTGGCCACTCAGCTTATTTCTCTGTAACAAATCACCCTTAGAACAGCCACCTGCCACCACAGGTGTTGGTCTCTCCTCCTCTCTGCTAAGTCACTGGGGATTTCCCCATCCACTTTGCTTCTTTTTTACATTGCACTTTAGAGTTTTAAATGGCTTCAAGTTTTCTCAAACACAGAGTTTGTAGTTCTTGTTTTGTTTGGGGGAGATTTTTCTTAACAAGAGGAGTAGACATGTCTTTAATTTACCATTTAAAAGGTGCCAGTTCATTAGTAACTTAAAAGGAAAAACACCCTCTGTTGGGCAGAAACATGTCAGCAAACTGGTTCATTAGTGCTTTCAATGGAAAAATTCTTCTCTAGTGGGCAAAAGTGTATCAGGATATGGGTTTTGAGACTGTCACTGCACAACCTGTATGATGCACAAAGACAGCTTCATGTCTGGTTTCACATATGCTTTGCATCCAGTTAATAAAATAATGAATTGTGTAGCATTAAGGAAAACACAGATAAGTCACTGTTGCTTGGGTCAAGAGCAGAGGAAAGGGCCTCTGGGTAATCCAGAAAGCCCAGAGGGGAGAAAGTGGGCAAAGGCACAACGTTCACCAGTTCCTGGTAAGCTAGAAGTGGCACTGTCCTCACAGTTCGCCTCCCTGTCCCAGCAGATTTCTACTGAGATGTCACCTCCTCAGGGGACCCCTGCCCTCCCATCACTGTATGGCTATTATGTCCCATTTATTTGTCCCTGTCTAGTCGTTGGCCATATGCTATATATTGACATGGTCCTCTTTAGTGCCTATCAACCCCACTAGTTCGAGTTCCAGCTTGGAGGGATAGAATGTTTTCTTTTTTTGCTTCCTGGTACTCATTGCCCAGGACAGTGCTTGGTATACTGTAGATGCTCAACAAAGAGTTGTGATATGAACAAAATAATAAATGAGAGTTCACATGAATCTATAGTTTTCTGTGAGAAATGCAGATGGAAGCCAAAGGAGACTCAGAAAATATTGCTGGCCCACATAGGGAGCTCTGGAGCTGCCTCCATGGAGTCCTTTGCTTCCAGGGACACACTGCAAATGCTTCCCCCAATAGTCTCCTCCGTGGAGGTCAGGATACTGTCAAAGACAGAGAACACAAAGTCCCTTTAGTCTGAGAAATGGATTCCATCTCAGACAAATTGTTACCTCCAAGGCCGCCAGCTGTCTCGTCGACCCATCACCATGGCCTCCCTGTCAATGATATGGGCCACAGGCCTGCCAGAGCTGAAATTGCCCTAGAAACCAGTCTCCCCTTTAATTAACAGAAGAGCAACCAGGCCTGCTAACAGGATGGGGTAGGGACTGCGGGTGGGATCAAGTTCATAAAGTCTCTAAAGGATTATGGCTTCCTTGTTTATTTTTCCCAAAATGTTCCCCTTTACCCAGAACAGGGTGGGAACTCAGCAGGCCGCAGGCAGGGAAAAAGCTTTAACCTCCTGCCGGCTAAGCTCGGCACATCGCAATTTGACTTGCACTTTTAAATAATTACAAACTTAATGAAAAAATAATCTAACCCCAAAGTAGGCCATGAACTCATAGCTGGCATTGGCTGAAGCCCCTGGAAGCTGTGAAGACAGATGTAAGAAGAATAGAGGAGCTACTGGGAGACAGTGAATGTCTTTTGTCTAGACTTCTCTCTCCAGAGCCAGCCCTGGCTTCCTATTGCCTTTTGTATCCTGCCCAAATGTCAACCTACATCTTAAAGCTAATTTTGTTCAGGCCTTACAGGGAAGTTGCTGGACCCCAAGGGGAAAAGGTAACTGTTCAAGTTGTAGCTTGGGTGGGACCTGAAGTAGATAGTGAGGCTGGTTATTATGCGCTCTCAGGGAGAACTGGAGGAAAGTGGGAATGTGTTGTGTTACTGTCTGACCCTGGGATGGGTATGCCCAACATGCCCAGGAACCAGTCCTAGGAAGCAGATACTACAGTTATCCATCTTTTACAACCCTGGACTCTAGTCCAGGATGCTGGGCTTTTTATTATCACAATGAGGGCTATGAGGGGAACTGGGAGTAGAAAGAAAGACAGCAACAGCAATAATAGCAGCTGTCATGAGCTGCAGATTTGTTGTATGCCAGACACTGTGCTGAGCTCTCTGCTGCCCTAGCCTTTCTTAACCCTTACAAGACCCCTATGTAATAGGTGGTACTACTGACCTATTTTCCAAATGAGGCACAGAGTGTGCCTCTTTATTTACTGTTGTGTCTCCAGGGTTCAGAACAGAGCTTGGTAAATAGTAGACACTTAATAGGTCTCTGTGGTGTGTGTAAGAATGAACCTAGGTATCTAGACTCAAATGTAACAGCTTAGCAACCATACCAATTCCCCTTTTCCCCTTCCATGTGACCCCAACTTACTTTATAGTAGACATAAAGGAACTCCAAAAGTCAGACTGAAAAACAGGACTTGATTTGAAGAATAGTAGGAAACTGAAGCAAGTTCTTAAATAAGGAAGTCTCAAGCTATGGGAAAGATGGTCTTCCTGTGTCTTCATTGATTTTAACAGTTAGTCAAGGTCAATGAACTTCTCACCAGAAGGTCAAGCCATCTCCAGGAGTAGAGGGTCCCAAACTTGTCATGCTTATTTGGTTGGTGGCTGAGAGCATAAGATCAGACTGACCAGCTAGGTTCCTCCATCTACCTCAGGCAAATGTCCGAGATCCTGGGCCAGGGGTACCACAACACAACATGTCCATGAAACTCACAGCCTTGCAATCTGGGAGGCCCCAAAACACCCATCTCAGGCTTTGAGGGCTATAGAAATGTTCCACCTTGGAATAATGGCAGATGTAAAATATTTACTGAGCACTTAGTACATTCCAGCCACTGCTTACAAATATGCACTCCTGAAATCCTCACAGTTGCCCTTTGAGTTAGTACCCATTAGGATTCCTGTTTTACAGATATGGAAACTGAGACATCATGTGGCACCAGGAGGTCACGTAACTTGTGTAAGGGGTGGGGCAAAACCAGTCCATTTGACTAGAGAGCACATTGCACTGCCTTCTTATAGGTGCTGGAAATCATTGAGACTTAGAATCTTCACATTTTAGAATCACAGAAATTTACAAGGTTAGGATCTTAGTCCTCCAGAATCTTAAAATCACAGCAAGCCTGTCTGTCATCACTGGCTTATCAAATTCTGCACTCATAAAACCGGGCATTTTAGGGTTAGGGACTCGGGATTTTAAATCGGAGCTATTTGGGCCCTGGGATAGCAGCCTGTTTCAGTGAACCTCAGGCATCAGACCAAAGCCAAGTCCTTTCCTTGGAATAAAGGGGAAACTGAGGCCCACACAGCGGGAGGGTGATGCCCAAAATAAACAGCTTGGAGGCCTCGATGTCAGTATTTGGAGAGAGAAATTCAAGTGAACGAAGAAAGAGCTAGGCTGACAGTGATCTGTTTGTGATTAGTGGTGGGTTTTAATGCTGCCCAGGAATGTGCCCGACATTAGTTACTGCTCGCCGAGGCGGGTTGCTGCCTGCTCCATCTCGCTCGGACGCCCTCCTCGGAGCCTGCCCTCGCCAGCCTCTGTATCCTGTTTATACCGCGGACAAATTGAATTTTCAGAAGTTGGCCTCCGAACCGAAAGAAGCCAGCTTCAGAGACTAGGCTCTCTCAGCTTGCAAGCCATTTCCCGGGGAACGCCCGCTCCCAGGGGTCCCAGAGAGGCTTTGCACACTCTACTCCAGTGGCCAGCGGGGACTAGGGGCCAGAACTGTGGGACAGGTGGCAGGGCAGGAAGAGGCGTGCCCCAAGGGCAGGTAACTGGCTTACAGGGCCTCTCTGCTGCTCAGGCCACACCTCGCAGTGGGGGTCCTGTTTGGGGTTTTCCATCTTTCAGAAATGCCAACCTCGTGTAGAGGAAGGGTGGGGGAGTTGGGTGGGATCCCTGGAAGATTTTAAACACTGAGATCAGAGATGGTTGGAGCCTCATAAAGGGGACATCAGACTGAAGAGTGGAAGGCAGACTGAGAAGATTTCCATTTCATCAAAACCCAGTGGTTCTCAGAGCAGGGTCTGGAGCTCCAGGGTTCCCAGGAGCATTCCAGAGTGATCTCAAAACTATTTTCATAATGATAAGACATCATTAGTCCTTGTAACTTGCAGTGAAGTTTTCCAAATTTGATATGACACATGATGGCACTATCATTCTGATAGTAATGAAAAAATAGTCATGATGACAAAATATCAAAATTTTAACTAAAGACTTGCTCAACGTTATTCATTTTCCTTTTGCCTCAGTCTTCACTGGATTTTTCAAAATGTTGCATTGCAATATTTAACATATTTATCTTAGATTTTTGGTGGTTTAAATGTTACATTTAAGGTGAATGTCTCATTGAACCTGCCCACTCCTGACTCAAGATATAATTCAGACACTCTCTGGAGTCTTAACCAGTTTTTAAAGGTAAAAAGGAGCCCATGATATCAAAATGAGAAACACTCATCAAGGAATGCTGCTCCTTCAACTCCAACTATCTAACAGTAGGAGGGACTGTATTTCAAGGTAACGAATTTCCATCAGAAAGTGGCACAACAGGATTAAGGAATCAGGCACGGAGAGGAAACAAGTGTCCAGCATCTCTTGATCCAGTGCTTCCTGTTGCCCCTGGTAAGGTCTGGCTGCCAGCGGACTTTCTCTTCCCACTGGAAACCTTTCAGTGGGTTACCATCACATACTGAGTAAAACTCAAACCGTTCTCCATAGCCCAAGGGCCCTATGTGTCCTGGCTGGGTCTCCTACATCCTGCCCTGACTTACTCCACCTTCGTCACACTGGTCTCTTCTTGCTCCTCAACACACAGATCTCAGGGCTTTAGCATATGCTGTTTCCTACCTGAAATAGTGTCCTCTTTGCTCTTCTTCCTACTGGCTGGTCCTTCCACCCTCCAAGATTCGTTTTTAAACATTGCTAGCATAATTTTTAACTCATACAGAAGAGTATGAAAATGATACATAATGACAGGGTGCCATGTGATGATTTAACATAGGGATACATTGTGTCATATGAAAATCAGGGAAATCATCTTTATCTCTCCAAATATTTATCATGTCTTTATAATGAGGACATCCAAAATCCTCTCTTCTACCTTTTTTGAAATACGCAATACATTGTAGTTAACTGTGGTGTGTACTGGTGCGTAGTAGTACACCAGAATTTCTCGCTTTTCTTATCTAACCATAATTTGGTGCTGGTTAACCACCTTCTCCCACTCCTCCTACTTCCCCCAGCCCCTCTAACTCCCATTCTATTCTCGGGTTCTATGAGATCAACTTTTTCATATTGCACACTCGAGGAAGGTCACTCAAAACTTGTCTTTCTGTGCTTATTTCACTTAACATAATGATCTCTAGTTCCCTCCATGTTGCCTTAACAGAATTTCATCCTTTTTCTGGCTGGATAGTACTCCACTATGAAATGCTCATTTCTTTACCACCTTATTTTCTTTATTCATTTATCATCTGATGAATACCTAGTTTGTTTCCATTTCTGGGCTGTTGTAAACAGTGCTGCAATAAATAGGGGAATACAGATGTGTCTTTGACAACCTGAATCCCTTCCTTCACCTATATACCCAGGAGTGGGATTGCTTGATCCTATCATAGTCATTTTCCAAGTTTCACCTTGACAGTCATCTCCTTAAAGCCTTCCCTGACAACTCCATCAAAAGTAAGATTTATGTGACACTGTCTCTCAATGCTTGCTTGCTTCCTTTATGGAAGCATCAGCCTTTGTTTTATGTTTATTTGTTGGTGGGGATGGTTCTCTTCTATTCTCCCCATGAGTTCCTCAGGGAAGGAAGACTAATTGTCCTAACAGTTGGATCTCAGCACTTGACACAGCACCTGACATGAGGGAGACCTTGGGAAATGTTTGTTGAACAAATAAATTGACTATGAATGACTAAATAAGTAAATAAATGAATGATCCAACAACCAAAGCCCTGCAACTGTACTCATTAAGAGACCCACAGCAACACAAGCCATTGGAAACATTGTCAAGGCCTTATGGAGCATGCTAACAGGACCCATCAGTGTTGACCCAGAGGGAGGAGAGGAAAATTGGCCTGGTGGGGGAATCAACCAGAGCCTGGATGAGCTGAGATTTAAATACAGCCTTCAGCCCGGCCTGCAATACCTACCCATTTCCTCTGATGGGGCTCAGCTCAAGATTAGCTTCATAGGGAGCTTCCCTGACCCTCTTTGTGGAGGGACAAACCATTCTATGCTCTGGGTGATCTTCAGTTAGGACAACCACCTTTGCTTGAAGACATTAGTTTATAGAAAAATCCAGATAGCTCAAGCATCATTTCCTCATTTCTGCCTAGTAGAGACTTATCATAAGCAAATGCACACACCCTTACTGTATCTGAATTATGAGATCAATGGTGAAGAAGATTGTGTGGGACAGGCTGGGAAAGCCTCTCTGTGAGGTCAAATAGATGTGGGTTCAAATCTCATGTACTAACAGTAGGGCTAACAATATCATAACCGATAATGAAATGCAATTAA